>CAUYPK010117254.1:0-25791 GCA_963574355.1 Loris lydekkerianus
GGGAGTTAAGACTATGCTGAAGGCAGAGGGAGAATAGGACATAAAAACAAATTAGTTTTTCATACCTCAAGGCATTTGTGCCAAGGTGGCTGTGTGTCAACATCAGGGAATCCTTCCTCTTGAGAGCCAAGAGGAAGTCTCAAAACTAAAGGGGAAAGGTATTTTCCCTCGTATCAGTCTAGCTTTGGAGACATTCTATTAGTGACAGATGCCCCTTCCCCCCAAAACAATGAAGTGTTCTGTGTGCTAACAGCATAGCTTAAAAAAAAAGTAAAACAAAATTCTGCATTTTTATAAAACTTGATAAAAAGTAGTATTTCAAACTGTACAGTCCCCAGAAGTTCAGTTCTCACAAACGCACACCCTTCACTTGGCATCCAGCACCTGCAGCTGTCTGTGCCTGGCCTGTTTTGGCATCTCTGTTTTCTGCAGGGCTGTTCCCCTCCGTGCCAGCATCAGCTTTTCCCTTCTTCCCTTTGGGGACCTTCACTCCTTTCTTTGCAGGGGTCTTTTTAGGCTTGGGCTCTCGGCTTTGGAGGAGCAGGTTTAGCAGACAACTTTGTGGCTCTTCTCTGTGGTTCGTCCTTTGCCTTGACTTTATCTCCTTTAGCTTCCCCTTCAGCCTTTCTCTTGGGCATGGTGGCAACTGTGGCAGGACGTAGGCGCTGGACACGGGGATGCAGTGACACGCGAGTTTTGGTTGGTCTGGGGGTCGTTCTTGCCTCCTCTTCTTCACACTGCTCACCCCTGAAGTTTTAACACCAAGACTTGCCTATACCTAGGTTCCAGCAATTTATCAATGCAGCTCAAGTTTTCCTACTCTGGCAATGGTTCCCTTGGAGGTTGCTATACACGAGTTTCTGCTCTGGTAAGTGGTTATTCTCTGTATCTGCCTGCCTTTCTCTTCCCTTTTGGGGTAAGCAGTTTCCCCTGTGATTTCACTTCTCTTATGGACTTAAGAAGAGTGGTTGATTTTTCAGTTCTTTCAGTACTACTTGTTGTTAGCATATTAATTATAGTTGGAGCAGCAATTATAGTTGAGCAGCAATTTCCAAATCCCTTCCATGAAGAACTGGAAACTATGTGTCTTATTAATTCTTTAAGCCATCATTGCTGCCTTCTCTGTGTTATGTCTAGGGTTGTTAAAAGGAAAACTTGAGACAAATTAAATTTATCAGCATTTAAGTGGGCAAAGAACAATTTGTGACTTGGGCAGTCCCCAGAACCAAAATAGGTTCAGAGCAACTGTGGGGCTGCCACATAGTTGGATAATATTTATGGAGAGAAAAATAAGAAAGCTATAAGCAAAAAATGGAAGTGAGGTACAGAAACACCTGGGTTGGTTATAGCTTGGTGTTTAATTTAAATATGGCTTGAAAAATTGGCTACCTGTGATTAGCCAAAATTCTACAGTGGGTTATCATCGTTTCCACATCCAGGTAGGTTACAATTTGCTATGTATGAAGAAACCTTTAGGCTGAACTTAAAATATGTAAGGAGACAATTTTAGGTTAAACATGATTGAGCAATTCTCCCCTTTTGGTCAACCTCTCAATTTAGGCATTGATGTCACTCTGTCACCATCATAAAGACCAAATAAAGACTTCTTTGGTCTTAAATCTCACTGAGAAAGAAAATAATAAGTTTTTAAAGATGAGAACCAAAAAACAAAACAATAGAAAAAACCTGGTTACTTCAGGTTACTTTTGTAGAGCTGAGGAGACTTCCTTATGTTGGAATCTCATATTTTCAGGAGAAAAAAATAACAATCTGTTTTGGGATCTGTCAGCTTCCTTATGGTCTCAGTTTGATTGCACAGCACTCAGTGTGTCTGATTCCATCTTGGTGTGTCCTTTAAGGCCTAGTTAATAAGCTTAATCCAAAATGATGCCTTTCCTAATCGTGTTTAACACAGTATGCCGTTTTAATTCCCTCGTCATTTGTTTACTATACCTTTTATCAGGTATTTTCTTAGTGGTTTCCCTGGGAATTACAGGTACCATCTTAATTTATAGCAATCTACTTCAGACTAAGACCACCTTCATTTCAATAGTGTATAAAAGCTTTGCTCCTCTATGTCTTTATACACATGTATCTCTGTTTCCTTTTGCCATTAGTTTCACAAATTCTATCTTTCTATTTGGCATGCCCTTAAACACGGGTTTACGATTCTTGCTTTATAAATGCAGTTGTCTTTTAAGCCAGACAGAAGAAAAAGGAATTACAAGGAAAATGTACCATAAACACTGTTTTCAGTTTTGCTAGATATAAAATTCCAAATTCTTGATTCCTAAGTCCCCCTCCCCCCAGCACTTTGAATATGTCATCCTAATATTTCTTGGCCTTCATGGTTTCTGATGAGAAATTAGGTATTAGTCCCTGGTCTGTGTTCCCAGATGAATTTAAAGAGAGAACAGTGGTATCCCTAGGATGGAGAGCTTCTGATTCCCCAAACCACAGATGTGGGTAGTAATGGAGAGAAGAAGACCCTTATTCCTTGTTCCATCGAGAGGTCAGGCAGAGGCTGTTCCATTCTAAGCTAACTGCAGATTCGCTGCCACTCGTGGCTTGACCGTGGCTCACTAGGGAGCATGAGAGTTGGTCATCCACTGAATTTCTTCTTAAATCTTACTGGTTTTGTGGTTTCAGAAATTTGCTTCTAAACTTTCACTTTTGGTTTCCAGTGTTGATTCTTGTTCCTCTATTTGCACATCTTCAACATTATTTTAGTGGAAACTTGGCAGAGGGGATAAAAAGATAGTGATAAAAGCACTCTCTTTTAACATTGCTTATATCTTCTTGAATATCTTCTACACCACAGAAAAATGATAAAGTAAGGAAAGACATGGAGAAAATTACTACTGATAGGAAAAGAGAAGATGGCACACGAGAATAGCTGTCCCTCTGTGCTTTGTGGAATGGCAGACAGGAGGCTTGTGAGGAAGGGCCACGTGCTAATCCTCCTGGATGGAGAGATTTCTTATAGTTAAGCTACAATATATTTGGAAACTAAGGTGCATCCGAATAAAGCAAGTGGTCATTCTAATAATCAAGTTGTATTGTGAGAGTCTCTCATATTTACATCCGCTTTTACACTACAGGGTTTTGACCTGACAAGTGAGTGTCAACTGGGTCTCAGGTCTTTCAATAAGGTGACATGTGCTAATATGTAATCATAGTGAGGACACTTGGAAAACGGCTCAGATACTCTCATCAAAATTCTGAGGCCTCCAAGCTTGCTGAAAGAAAGCAAAGGGCAGTGGTTTTACAAAAATGATTCAACTGAAGAAATTTTGCTTTTTAAAAAGCCTCCGGTAAGGGAGTTCAAAGCATATTTTATTCGGAAAGCCAAGCGAAGAAAATTCCCTCCAATGATATGGATATTTGATTTTATACTTCTCAGGCAAGATAAACCATTCTTTTGTGTGGCTGGGCTGACACTGGGACTCTTACTTGCCAACATTCTATTTGGATTTAATAGGATAGATTACCTTGGAGCTTCCTGGAGTCAAAACAAGCAACCAGCAGAGATTGCCGAAGTCAGAACTGCAAGGTCTTCCAGAAATCACAGAGAAAATTCAAGATGAAGAGCAAAACCACATGAGTTCAACTTGATTTCAACCCTCACATTTCCTGGAAATCATTTATGAAAACCCAGGTTTGGCAATGAATCTGTTAGATAATTGAGCTCAGGTCTAGATTAGCAATGTGTGTGGTGAGGCAGGGGGGTTGTGGCTGAGAATGTGAGTGGCCACACTGCTTAGGTACGACACTCTTTAAGGGCCTTAAAATGAATCTGTTCCAGGCTATTGATACTGAGCTAAGCAAAGCAAGGCTCTTGGGATGAGTTCTGATCCCATAGTCATCACCTCTGTCTACTTGGACTTGGAAATATCGACAGTTTCTCCTTAAGTTCTTTGAAACATTGTTATCTTTGTATCTTCTGATACAAAGCCAGCAGTAGGATTTCTCTCAATGCAGGCTACTGAGGTGCTGGGCTTTGTCTCCATGTCACCAGCCTGCTTACCCTCTCAGGGAGGTTTTGATTTTATCCTCACCTTCCAGCCTGCCATTGGCGTGAAACTCTCTCATCTGCCTAGTTCCTACAGAGCCAGGCTGATTTGGGGTCTAAATGATACCAGCCATCATGGAGGAAAGAGCAATTTCCTCCAAGGTTGACGGAGTCCCCTCGTTTGAACAGTGGTAAATATCCAAGACAGTTTTCTGCAGTTTTCTCTTATATCACTTGGGTGCCCCAAATGCATGACCTAAACTAAATTCACTATCCCCCACTTCTTCTCAACCAGAGGCCCAGATGTTATGCCAGAGTCATCCACTCCTCAAGGCACATCAATTACCAGGCCCTTGGAGTCTCCTTCTTCAATATCTCTTGTGTCTTCCTTGCTCTCTGTGTGCCATTCTCATTTTCTGAGTTTAGGTCACCATCGTTTCTCTCCTGAATTAATGCATAGTCCGCACAACCAGTTCCCTAGACAAGTGGGCCATGCCTTTGGACCTTTGCACATGCTGATCCCTCTGCCTGGAATGTACTGTCCCTACACTTCCTGACTTTTTTTGCAGAAAGCCTGTCCTGTCCCCCCCAAGAATTCCTATACAAAACTATAGATGAGATCTTCCCGTGATGCTTAATTTTATGCATCAACTTGACTACACCACAGGATGCCAAGATTAAACTTTTTTATTTTTTCTGGATATGTCTGTGAGGGTGTTTCCAGATGAGACGAGAATTTCTTTCTTTTTAAAAATTTTTTTGAGACAGAGTCTTTCTCTGTCAACCTGGGTAGAGTCATACCTTACAGCAACCTCAAACTCTTGGGTTTGAGCAATCCTCTTGCCTCAGCCTCCTGAGTAGTGGGGATTACAGGCAATTACCACAATTCTTGTCTAGTATTTCTTAGTAGAGACAGGGTCTCACTCTTGCTCAGGCTGGTCTCAAACTCCTGAGCTCAAGCAATCCACCCGCCGCCACCTCTCAGAGTGTTAGGAGTACAGGTGCGAGGCACCACGCCTGGCTGAGTTGAGCATTTCAATCAGTGAGCTCAGTAAATAGATCTCCCTCCCCAACATGGGTGGGCAGCACCCAATCCACTGGGGGCCCAAATCAAACACAAAGATGGAAGGAGGAATTTCCCTTTTTCTTCCTGCCTACCTGTTGAGATGAGATGTCTCTTTTCATCTTCTCCTGTCCTTGGACTGAGACTTACACCACCAGCTCCCCTGATTCTCAGACCTTCAGACTCAGATTGGAGTTGACACCAGCAGTTTTCCTGGGGGTGCAGCTTTCAGGCAGCAGAATCACTTCTCAGCCTCCAGAATCCTATGAGCCAATTATATCTCCTGTTGCTTCTGTTTCTATTGAGAGTACCGACTACTACAGTATCAATTTCAGGAAGGTGGCGACATCAGGAGAGGGAGGGGGGCAGAGAAAGCTAGAGTAGCCTGGGGCATTGGCAGCACCTCTAAGGTTATTTCTTAAAAGAGAAATAAAGACCGAGATGGAAATACAGAAAGAGAGAATGAGAGAGAGAGAAAGTGTGTGTGAAAAAGAGAGACACTTAGTCAAAATACTCACATCTGTTAAATCTGAGTGATAGGTATACTACTGTCTGTTATTTTATGGGTGCTTGAAATATTTCATAATTAAAAATAAAAGTGTTTCCAAATGAGCAGTGCTGTCTCTTTTGCACTGCTGCGGTCTTCTGGGATGGATCCTTCCTGAAGACTTCTGAGCCGGGGCTGTAATTGCAGGTTTTTCTACGGAACTGTCAACTGCCTGTATCTTGTTTCCGTCTCTGTCAGCCTCGTATCTGCACAGCAGATGCCAGCTAGTGACCTGAATGGGTCTCTAAGGCATCTGCTGGAGATAGGGAAGGTGGCTGCTGCTTGGTGGCACTGGCAGTCAGTCGGCAGGTGTGTGCAGAAACCTGCAGACAGAGGGGGTGGACTTGTGCAGGGAATCTGGCAGAACCCATCCATCCCAGCCCAGAATGGCCACCATGTGTTGAGGCTGTGGCCACCGTGGACCCAGATAAGGGAATGGACACTGTTGGCTCTCAGGGAGGGGACGGGCTTGCCTCTTAGCCAGAGAATGGTGCAGCTCCATGGCACCAGGCTGAAGATTGCCTCCCAACCTGGCTTATCAGGGAGGATAAAGAATTCCTGATGGTAGAGAAGCTAAAACAGAACATAGAACATGGGCATACTTGATGTTGACAAAAGCATGAGAACCAGGGGCAGGAGGGGGAGAGGGGGAGGGAGACTGTAGAGAGGAGAAGGGGCAATCTGCAATCTGGATGGGAGGTCCAGATTCGTTTGGTTTCCTTATTTATTTATTAAGTAAATATTTATTGAGCACTGCTGGGCACAGTGCTAGGTGCTGAGAATACAATGATGAGCAAAGTAAGCTGTCAGATGGCTAAGGAAGGTCATTTTTTTCATTCAAAGTCACAGATGATCTAGAGTCTGTGCATGGCCTGTCCCCACCCTGCACAGCACGACCCTGTGTCCTCTCTTATGGAATGACACTGCAGACCCCTCCAGTGTCCATACCCCCAACATACACACATACTCCCCACGTTTCCCTTTCTAGACTGATACCCCACCCTTAGAGGAGGAGGCTGGTGGAGGGATTGGGGGCTGGTGCTGCAGGGAAAGCCACCAGGAAAAAAGAATTCCGTGGGGTTCCTGGACCACAGAGCCTCAAAGGCATAAAGGCCTGGCCAGGTCTTCTTCATGCCGTATAGCTGGGAAGAGCTGAGGCTGAAGGAACTCCCGGCTGAGTCCTCCTCCAGGTGGCCGTGGCCTGCTGGACCAGCACTGCCTTCTGTCCCAAGCCCCTGGTAGAAAGAAGCAGGGTCTGTGCCAGCCGCCCTGATCACCAGCTGAGGCTCACACTCACACACCTTGTGGGAATTCTTGGGGCTTCCCCTTTATCTGAGGCTGCGCTTTGTGTCATTTTTGATAACAACTTTATTGAGGTATAATTCACCTTCACACCCTCACTCCTTCTTCCTGCTCATTTTCACTCTCCTGTCTTCTAGATTCATTTTAGGGAAACTGGGGGACTGTCATTTATTTTATATGCTCCACTCCCACTCCTTTGTTTCATGGGGACAGCCTGACAGCCGTGGCTCTGTCATTGCAGTGGCAGGAGGGAAAGCCATCTGGGATCCTCCTGGGGAGGGCAGGGGTTTCTGCAGCCCCACACAGGTCTCTGCTGCTGTATGTCAGGGATATGGGCTATAACTGCAGGTGAACCTAGGGACGACCTCCAGGAAATGCCTCCTGAGGCCCAGGACCTATGAACACTCCAGGGGAGCCCACCCCAGAGGAATGGCCCAGCCCTCCGATCTCAGGAGGCTGAGATCCCTGAAGCTTCCCACAGGCTTCCTCAGAAGCCCCCAACAGCCGGCCTCTCCTCTGACGTTCTGATTCAGTAGGTCTGAGAGGAGCCCGAAGCATCTTTACATTTATAAAGCTCCTGGTAATTCCGATAATCATAATTATGTACTGATTTCCATACCCATCAGTGTAGTGGTCCTGGAACTTGAGAGTGAAAACTACTCGGGGGCTTGTTGCTGTGTCCACCTCCAGAGGTTCTGATTGGTTAGGCTGTGGCATGGCCTGAGGCTGTGCGTGTCTAACATCTAGGTCCTCAGGGCCCAGATGACAGGCCACACCCTGAGAGCCATTTTGCTTAGAGGACAGGCCTGCTTCCTTGGAATCACCTTAGTCAACAGCAGTAGGAACTCACCGTTTTAGTTTTTGATCCGCTCCACAATTATAATCCTCTGTGGAGCTTCTAAAATCCCTGATGCCCAGGCTGCTTCCTAGAGCAAGGGGACCACCCTACGGCAATGGGATCACCTCAGAAATCGGGGTCATTCCAATCAATGGATCACTCTAGAGCAATAGG
The DNA here is from genome assembly GCA_963574355.1 of Loris lydekkerianus. Classification (NCBI taxonomy): domain Eukaryota; kingdom Metazoa; phylum Chordata; class Mammalia; order Primates; family Lorisidae; genus Loris; species Loris lydekkerianus. The sequence goes on from CAUYPK010117254.1 coordinate 7,937, forward strand.
GTCACCCCCAGAGCAACAGGATCACCCCAGAGCACTGGACTATCTGGGGGAGGAACCAAGACAGTGGTATATTTTTTAAAGCTCTACAGGCAATTTCCATGTGCAAACAGAGTTGAGAACCACTGGTTAGGAGAGTCTTCGAAGTTCGCCTCACTTGGAGCTGGAGCAGAGAAGACGGGGAGGGAGTAGGAGACAAAGGTCACAAGAGCCACTCTCACAAAGGGTCTCAGATGGCATGTTGTCTCAGCATAGTCCTGGAGTCCTCCTGTAGTTAACACCTGTGTCTTCCTTCCTGGCCCCAGGAAATTCAGAAACCAGAGCAGGGTTCCCCATGACAGGCAGCCAGGTGTGAGCACAGTGGCAGGACTGAGACCCTCCACACCAGACAGCCTCCTTCTGCCGCACATGGACCTGTGCTTGGGGTCTGAAGCATGGCTGAGTGTCAGGGCCGTGGACCCTGCCAGGACCCAGGGTTGCATAGCAGGGAATTTGGGGCACGGCTGTTCCCTCTGCTTGGCCATTGCCCAGTGACTGAAGCCTGGGTGTTCTGGGTGTAAAATCAGGGCATGTGAGAGCAGGCCTTGGGTCCATGGCAACCAAGACACCCATCATTTGTCACTTGAAGCCAAGATCCTTGCTATGGGTAGAACTGCCAGCTGTGTCAGAATTCACGAACACAGCTTTCAAATTGTGCATGTGGCTGGACCACAAATATTTATCTAAAAGGAAAGCTTTTGAAATTCCTTTATCTCCAAGATTATGGAAAAACATTCCAGTGGGACTCAAAGGTGCATTCACATCTTAAGGGAGAGGTGATGTTTTTTCTTTTTAACCTTGAATATTATCTGATTTGGGCCAATGATGGGCAATGAGCCTTCATTGTCCTTTTCTCCATGTGTCGGGGTCTGTTGTCAGTCCCCTGGTGAACGGTTTATTGTGTAGGAAACTCCTGGGGTGAGTAGCCTTGGAGAATGAATATTCATAAGTAACTACCAGGTTATAATAAAAAAATCTTAAAACTACAGATCACAGCGGATAAAAATCTAATTCATTAATTCACTGGAATTTGCCAGAGGCTCCCTTTAACAGAAAGAAAAGTGTGCTTTATGCCTAAAACATCCTATTTTTAGGATTGTTAAGAAACAAATGCTAAATGATTTTAACCTCCTATGTCACCCTTAAGAAGGTATGTAAAATACAACATTGAAAATATGGTTCCCTAAAAGACTTTGTGAGAATATACACAATTATAAACTTTGATTTTTGGCTAAGGACAAGCCATTTGGAAAAATGTGTCATAACATTTTTAAGAAGTGAAGAAAATACGAGATGCTTCATGGGGCTCGGAGAGAGGAGGCCAAAGTTTTGGTTTAAATTTGGGCTGGATCTTAGCTAATGCCCTTAGTCGAGTCGCTTAAATTTTTTGGTACCTTCTGTTTCCTTATTTATACAAGGGAATAGATGTCTTTTTCTCTCCCCAAGAAGCTCAAATAACATTAAAAATTCCAAAAGCTTAAGTGAAAGCTGTGCAGTGCCTGAATGCTAACGTTGGGAAGAATCTGGCAAAAGGACTGTCAAAAGGACGACACCATTAGCTTAGGCGTCTGCAAAGTTTTTTGAATTATAATATCTGTTCCTTGGCCAGAAGATGTTTCATGTTTCTCACCATATGTTCCACAGTCCACTTCTTTCCCTTTATGCCAATCATTTCTCTTCCAAGTCCCGCCACACAGCCAATTTCCCCCACGGCCTCCTCACCTGCTGTTTCTTGGTGACACCGACCTGTGAACTGAACAGACCTGCTGCCCTTCCAGGTCACAGCAATGACTCTCATGACCCATTTGTAAATCAAGTCACAGATAATGAACTCCATCTCTCATCAAAAGGAAAAAAGAAAGAACTTTTATTTTTTCTATTGCATAAATAATGGTAAATTAGACTCTTTTTTTATACAGATTATATATTTACAGACAAGTTTGGTTAAAGAAAACATCTGGTTAATATGGCAGTCAGTTTTTCTTTATACACTAAGATAACATAGTAATAATATATACTTCATTTGATCAATACGTTGCATGCCAAGTTAATTTATATTAATATTTACATTTTATATAAAGATTTTTCTTTTGACTAGTCTGCTGACTCTCTCACATCATGTAATAGCAGAAATCATCAACTAATACTGAATGAAAACAAAAAGGAATGTGAATGAGGTACATGGGAAGATTGTGATCCAGGAATTCAGTATTAGAGGCCCATTCTGGGTATAAGAGCTGCCGAACTCTAACTGTCCTGGCCATAATAATCCTCAGCTGTGCTTCTATTTACACCCAGCATGTTGGGGGCAAGGATTCTAGTCATTTACTGCTGTGCTTTGAGGAACAACTCATAAGTGAAGTCTACTGACCTCTAGGATCACAGTGACCCTCCCACATCTACCCAATAGATGAGAGTTTGTCAACCCACTGCCCAACTGGACTTTCTGAGTCTGATTTCCCTCCAAAGGCTTTGCTTTGGTTTGTCCTTGGAGACATACCTTCTTTCTGGATTCAGAATTGGGGAACAAAACCTAACCCCACTAAGAAGCCATTCCAGGACTCCTGAACGCTGATTTTCAGGTGAGAAAGATGGGATTTCCTTTGATTTTCCTTGGAAAGAACTGAGAGAGACTGGCTTGTGCCAGTCTCCTCCAAGAGCATAGAGGGTCCTTTTGTTTGGGCCATCTAGCTAGGTCTTTCCAAAGAAGAACAGGCTTGCTATCAAAACAATGACTGAGGCATCAGTCTACTTTAGGAAGAAAGGAAAAAACCAGAACCTAGGGTTTAATGTTGGCATGGGGCAGAAGGGCTGGAGATTCCTGTGGGTCCTGCAGCCACTCCCCTCCTGCTCTCTGCCCTGGTCATGGGTGGTCACACCTAAAGCATCTACCTGTTCTCAGCATCACTCATCCTCCATCTAAAGGGCGACCGCAGGTGGCTGGTCCCCAGGGCTGTTAATCTAATTTCTGACAATCTTCAGAGATCATGACTCTCTTCCTTCTTGGGTGATATGAATAATTAACAAATCGCTATCAACATGGTATACTGGAACTGCTGTTTCAGTGGCCAGACAATAAAATAAAGAAAGAAGTGACTGGAAATTGTGCTCTTTAATCAGTAGCTTTCCGTTAGGCTTTTTCAGATGGCGAAATGAGCATCTTTTCTTGAAATCTGGCTCTGTTTCATCTGCTTTACTCATGAGTTCTGAGTCACGTGACCTCTGGCGAAGTGACTGAATCCCTTTGTTTTCACACTGGCTGAGACAAGGACACAAAGCCCATCTTTCATGCTCCCTTGAATCAGCAAGTCCGTGAGGAATAAACAACACCTTTTGCCTGCAAGGCACAACACATTTAACATAGACCCATTGCGTTGTTTCATTTATAGACAATGGACACCAAAAGAGATACTTTAATCACAACTGTCTCTTGGGACCTGTGTTTAAAAAAAAAAAAAAAAAAAAAAGCTGCCAGTCCTTCATGCAATTCGTGGGGGGAAACGGGGACCCTCTCAGTAGTGAACATTCATTCAGATTCGTTTCACACCAATAGGATGTCACAATGGAAGGGTTCTTTCTGTTTCCCTTTCCTCTGGCTTTAGAGATGAGAGACCTGAAGGCCGGGAGGGAAGTGTAACCCGGCTGCCGCCCTTCGGCCTTTGCTCTTCGCAGCTGGTAGAACTGACCACACTTCAGGTTCTCTGCTCTGCTCTCCTGGCCTCAGTTCAACAGGTCCAAGCGCCCCAGGAGAGGCATTCTGCACTTGACAGATGTCGGCATCCTCCATGGAAATGCACAGAGCATGTCATGTGGACCAGACGGACGGGCAGCCCCATGGCGCTCAATCCCCTGCATGTTCCCAAGGTAGGCCAGCTGTCCAGGGAAGACATTCAGAGACCAGCATCTGCAGCCCTTTAAAAACCTCTTTCTCTCTCTCAGATCCAAGGATGGAGCAGAATCACAGTTGAGCTTTGCATTCCCTGGAGTATTCCTTCCTAGTTAGCCTACTCTTCCATCCCCCTGGAACATCCCAGAGTCTGCATCCTTTTTACCTGGACAGTAACTTCTGACAGCGAGAGAAGCACTGGTTTGAAAGCCAACCCATCATGCCTGAGGAAAAGAGGCCAATGAGACCATGCCCAGCATAGCTCAACTGACACACTGCCCGCAGTAGGGTAGGGGACAAGGGACAGGGCAAATTTTACCAGTTTTGAAGGGCTGTCTTTGTGGGACTGGAAAAACCCGATTCTGATTTCAAGTCAACTGAATCAAATTAATTCTGCTTTGAAGCCTTTTGGAGCATTATTCTAATGTCTCTTTCAGGCCCTATGAAGAGGGCCACAAACCAACATTAAGTAGAAACCAGAGCTGTCAAAATGACCATGAGCAATGCAATGAGCATACGACACTAAGAGAAATGCTTGGCTGGTTGGTGCACTTGACCTCATTCCTCCAAATCAACTGTCATTGACAAGGCCACAAAACGGAGGACAGTCCCCTGAGTGACTCAGTCAAAGCAAGTATGAAGTGAAGCTGAACAGTTCTGACACTTAAATTATCATGGTGACCAGGTCCGTAAGTAGCAACCCAAATCCTCTTTTATTTTGCCATTGCTTTGAATAATTCAAATCGAAAACCCTAGCTGCTGAATAATGCTTCTACTCTATTTCAAATAGATTGTTCCCTTCTAGAGGAGTTGAACAATCAGGTGGTGAGGGAAGATGGCTTTGGCAAGGCCTTTAGGTAAGGACTCTTAGGTCCCTGGGGATCTCTGAAAGGCCGAGGAATGTTCTAATCTGAAGTCATTTCAGAAGGATGTTCTTTAGATATTGCAGCTCTGCAGTCCTCCTGTGTATGTGTTGAAGTCTAGAAGCTTAATCTCAGTTCATCTGCATCATCACAGCCCTTCCTTGTGGGGGGCTTCTAGACCCTCCCTGCATCTTGGTGGCATAGGGTGAAAATCACGATTACATGAGCCTTTGGAGAAACAGTGCAGTAATGACCCAATATGGTTTAAGACCTTCAGTTGGGAAGAGCCAAGCTCAGCAGCTTCCTCGAGGAGGGAGAACAAAAGGGACAGCTGACATGGGGTGTCAGGGCCATGCAGCCACATGCGGCCAAGCCAGCCCAACCCAGGGAGCTGTCCTTGGTGGTCACACCCTTCATTTTCTGGCTCTTCTCTCAGAAGGTCCCAGGGAGGCTGCTAGCTACAGGTTAAGAACAATGTGCAAATCTCTGGTTTACGACCTGAGTCTGGACTTAAGCCTGGTAGGAAGCATTTGAAATAAAAGATAAAATTTTCTCTCCCAGTTCTTAGATATATAACTTTATGATTCTGTGGATGGGAGGTTGGAAGGGGCATTATTATCAAAATGATCTGCCCATCTTTCATAGGTTCTTTTGGAGAGTCATAAGATAGTAGACCATCTGTTATGTAAAATCTGAGATAGGAGCAGGTATTAAGAAAGAAGATACCTTCTGTACACACCTTATTCTCTGCAAATAAAATACCTGGACACTTCTGAAAGCACTGGGCTTGCCTAAGATCACATGTAAACCTCTGTTCACTGAAGTTCACATTTCTGGCTTGTAGGGAAGCTTCTTAACATCCAAACAGATGCTTTTAAAGATTGAAAGCTTAAAATATTGTTTGCCTTCTAGATGACATTTCCGCCTATTTGCCTAGATTGAAGGGTCCTTGCTCTGGGCCTTAGCAGGTAGGCCCAGGGGTGGGGAGGGGAAGATATCACTGTACTTACAGGTAGCTCTAGCTCCTATTCTCCTGAGTAAATAGAAGGACAAGTTCAAACATAAGAGAAAAAGGAAGAAAAACCACCCAGGTTCTGTGGGGGTAATTTCTCCTCCCAGCAGGATGTGACAACAGGGAGTGAGGTTGCAATCAGGCAGAACTAGAGTGTTCTTTAAGAAAATGTTCTCTATTTTTGTGTGCCTTGGCAAACTCAGGGTGGAATGCACGGGTTGCCATGGCAACATCCCCCCCACCTTTTTTTTTAACAGATTGGTCACGTGGGACCCACGCACATTCTGGAAGTAACTGCTAATAGTTCTGATGCTGTGTCCTGTTTAGGGGCTCTGTGTACATCTGGAATATGGGGAGATAGCCTCTTTGGGGGTCAATGGAGCCAGGGCCTACTTTCCTTTCTCTCCCAACTAAAATGTCTCTGACTCCCTGATCATCATTTTGTTGTCTGGGGGTCATCTGCTCTTGTAGCAAGAATGAGCTAGGCTGGTTTGCCAATCACTCAGTTGCTCGACGGCTGGTAGCCTTTGTTGCTATCTCCTAAGTCTATCACCTGGGAAGACAGAGAGAGGGTTGGGCTCCTCCCTCTCAGTTCCTACAGTGGTTACCTCTAGCTGGGGTCACATGGCACACCTCAGGCATGGGAGATCTGGACTTTCTGGAACTTTCCATCATGACCATCACAGTCACTGTGATGGGGATACTGGCTGACCTGGGACTCCAGGCATAATATCTGTGTGAGCAGGGCAGGGAGTGGGATGCCTGATGAAGAAACCTTCCATATATCCAAGACAGACTGTCTAAGCAAAGGAACCAGGGTGTAAGTCACAGGAATAAACTCTGAGCTCCCAAAGTCTAATGAATGCTAGTAGCCCAGGGCTGTCTCCCCACACTGTGGCTGTTAGCCCCTGGGTGCCATGTGGGAGGTTACCGGAGTGGGAGCTTAACTCCTAAGCTATCGAAGAGAATTCTGTGGTTTCCTTCTTGCATCACCCAGAGGAATACATTCTCCTAGATTTTCTCCTGGGTAGGATGGGCTAGCTTCCAGGTCACTGCAAGAGAGGAAAGGGGTCATCTTAAGGGAAGGGATGCTGACATTCATAGAAATTAAGCTGTCGGTACCTCTCCAGAAGTCATTTCATCCTCACCCTGCAAGTGGCTAATCTATCTGCTGATAAAATCTAACACCCCCCACCCCATCCTTTGGGTCTCTGTTCTCTAGTACGAGGCAGAAAACTTGCATAAAAAGCAGCCTTTGAAGAAATCCTCATTTTCTGCCCTGAAGGCTAGCCTTGGCTGCAGTATTGCAATCCCCTGTCATGGGGCAGGACTCCTTGAAGAATCATCCCTGGATTCCTATCCAGTCTACTTAGGGTCTTGCCTCCTTGTCTCCAGGAGGATGTGGTTTAGTGGTTACCTAAAGACAGGGGAGCATGACCCTGCGCATTCTGCTATGCCCTCCCATCCATGTCCAGCCAGGACAGGGCAAACTGCCCTGGGCTGAAAGGAAGGATGAAGTAATCTGATATATTAGTATTCTGCATATGGATCTGCTCTAGTTTAGAGTTCTGATCCTAAAGGGCCTGTGGGAAGTCAGCCAAGGGTAGTGATAGAAGGGGCAGGCATGCAGTGTGCAAGGTGGCTGGTGGCTGGACAGGTAAAGGGGAAAGGCAGGCTGCTATCTTACTTGGCTGGACTCGAGGACATTTTACAGAGAGGCGCTCAATCCACTGGGCTCCAGGGAGCTTACATCTGCTTCCTCCTCCACTCTATGGCTCAAGCCCTAGTTTTACCTGTGCTCATCAGGAACATTCAGACTCTCCCAAGGAGGGAGGGAAAGCTTCTACAGCTGCCTCCAAGCTGTTGCTGGAGGCATGTGCAGAGGTGGATTCGAAGACCCTAATCAGAGACCAGGGTGCTCCCAGTCTGAGAAGGCAGTAGGGAGAAAGCTGCAAGGGAAGAAGGGCTTCTGGAGATCAGGAACACACACCACACCAAAAAGCCTACCCACTGCATAGAGACAGGAAAGTTTCTGGTGCCTCTTACTGGGAGAAAGGGGGAAAGGACAAGGGCAAACACGTGTAGCTGTAGCATGTAATCAAAAGAAACAGGAGCGAGACAATTCCATTACAGAAATAAAGACCTGAGCTTGGAAAAGAACGAGGGGAGAGATTATATCTAGAGATTACTGGCTAGTCCGACTATGCAAGCTTGAATCAACAGTGATGGCTGGTATGGCATCTAGGAAAAACTCTGGAAATGACAGACTTGAAATGGTGTGGCATCCCTTCCCCAGGCAGGAGTAAATTACCTGTCCTGTTGGCTAAGCTCACTGACACCTTTTCCCCTGCTGTTTCTTGTGAAAATGAGTCAGTCGCAGAATCGGAATGCCAGAAGATAGTACGTAAAATACAGTAGTTAGATCTTTCCACCTTTCTGCTTTGGATTTGATTTCTCCTTTTCGGCTGGGGAAGGCTAACTAACAAAGCAAATTCCAAGATGAAGGTGAGGTGAGACGCACGAGGACCCCAACTTGCAGAGGCTGTCTGGTGCAGAGATGCAGGCGGTATCCCGGCCTCCAGATGGCTGGGTATGGACTGCTTACACCTCACTACCGGTCTCCATCCTCCTCTCCCCCAACCTGCTTCACCCCTGCCCCAGAGAAGCAGGGATGAGTGTGGGAGGCAAGACAAGCTTATTATCAGGTGTAAGCAGTTAGGAAAGAATAACATCACACATGAAGAAGCCAAATGTATACGTCTGTCTATGTGTCTACGTTATACCGATGCCCATGGTTATGCGTCTTTTTTTTTCTAATGGCAGCGCAGGTGGCAAAGCTGGGAGGAAGGCTCTCTGCAGATTCCAAAATGCTGGTGCGGGCGGGCTCTAGGATCTGAAAGCCAAGTGCGGAGAGCTCCCCAGCTCTTGCCAACAGGAGTCCTGTAGAAAAGGCAGTAAGAACGGAAGCAGAGGGGGTGCAGCTGCAAACCACCAGGGACTGCACCCCACTTAATGGCTTTCCCCTCATGCCTTGGGGGTGGAGGGCCTGCAATAGGTAGAGGAAGGAAGCCAGGGTGAGATGAAGATCCCCCCTCTTCTGCGGCAACCCAGAAGTGAGCCTCTGGGAACGGAGGGTTGGTCCCAGTGGGCAATCTCCTGCTGCCCCCTGGGTTGAAAGAATGGGGTATGGAGGCGACAGGTGTTCACACCTTTATCTCTTGCTCTCTCACCGTTACCCCAGGATGGCTGCTGGAATTCCGAGATGAAGATGAAGTTTTTCTTTACAGTTACTACTGGTGGTTGAAGCAAAAAATCGGAACTCCTGGCTATTTATTGCATTAGGAAACAAAACCATTAAAGCGTTGAAGACAGCCCTTTTGTGTCCCTGCCAAGGAGATGAAGTTGATTTGCAACCCCAGTTGCGCTTCAAGCTTGGGTGCTTCCCGGAACTGTACCATGGTCTGCGCGTCCACCCGTCCGTAGGTAGGTCCGCGTCTGCTGTGTGCAGGGAGAGTCCGCCCCCAGGGCGCGCAGGTGCGCCGGGCAGCAGCGCGGCGTGGCCGCGGGAGCTGCTACTCCATCCCGCTCCGGAGGATCTGATTGGCCGCGATCAGCATGACGCTGATGATGAAGGCCATGGCGAAGGCGCATATGAGGCTCTTCCGCACGCAGGTCTGCCTGTTCTGCTTCTGGGAGTGCACTGGGGTGGGGGTGGGGTGAGGAGCACAGGGCAAGAACACATCGGGGAGAAGTAGGGAGGACAGGGTGAGATAAGAGAGAAAGGACACAGTGAGACAGGTGGCATCTCTTCCCCAACTCTAGCCGAGCCCTGCAGGATGACACCAGTCAAGTAGACAGGCACTTACAGGGACCCCTGTCTCAGAGACAGCACATCACGTCTGCTGGTAAAATGTATGAAACGGGAAAAATTCTATCACAAAAACCATGCCCGATGTGATGTTTGGATATAATAGAACTAGAGTGACTTTCGGAGTCTGGAAGTAGGAAACATTCCAGGGTAAGTTTCATAAAAACATCTTTCTGTCATTGCTCTGTCCACTTCTGCAGCTGATACTGACAGACCAAGGTCAGGCTCTTCTCTGCACTGTCCTTCCAGGAGGGGGGCAACTTACCCTTCCCTGGATTGTTCTTGGGTGGCCCTTAGTCAGAAAGACCCTACTTCAGATACACACAGGGTGGTTCTGGAGTGGGGTCCTGGGACAAGCAGTATCCCCAGTCACTCAGAGGTTATTAAAAATGCAGATTCTTGGCCAGGCCCCACCCCAGATTTTCTAAATCACAGTCCCTGCAGGGGCCCCAGACCAGTGTCTAACAAGCCCCCCATGTGATCTTTGGCTTTGCCAAAGTTTGAAATGTGGGGACCATGGGCTCTGTGGGCAGCGCTGACATGCAGACAGGGAGGCATAAAACCCTCTCAGATATTCTGGGGCAGGGGTTTCTGCCCTCAGATCCTCCCTGTGGGTCCGCAGGGGTTTAGTTCTCTTATGCCTTCTCTTGTGCCACGTTTGCATCCTCATTCTTATAAGGCCCATGAGAAACCATGAGTAGATCTCAATCAAAAGACACTAATTGGGTTACTAATTGGGTTCCTGGCCAGAAACAGGAACACTGAAGTAACAAGAGAGAAAAGTGTTGATGAAACATGTAGAGATGGAGCAAGTGTTGGGGAATGGCTGTAAAGAGATGTTCCCAAGGGTTGCTTCTTGGAAGGGAACCTGCGCTCTCCTCGGAACATCTTTCCTTTCTCCTCCCTCCTGCTCTGTCCTGCACAGGCCTTTCCTGGACACCTGATTCATCACTTGGCCTGCAGAAGATACTAGTGCCCTAGAAGCAAGCAGGAAGCCACCCACTCCAGAGCTACTCAGCACCAGCACCATCTGAGAGATTGATGGAAATGGGATTCTTAGCCCCAATGCAGAATTACTGCATCAGATCTCTAGCATGGGGGCCAGGAATGTGTGTTGTGATAAGCACTGCAAGTGATTAGGCAACGTCTGGGCCCCACTCCAGAGTTTCTGATTCAGTAAGCCTTGGCGGAGTTGCTGGGCTCGTGAGAAGAGTATGTGTGTATCTCTGTGTGTGTTGGGGACATTAGGTCTGGGGAGTTAAAGATGACTCTTTAGATTTAGCTGTTATAGAAGATTGTCCAAAAAAAATAGAAATAAAAAAATAAAGGTCAAGGTAGTATCCATATGCTTTTTTAAAGCAGTGGTCCCAGTGTTTTTGGCACCAGGAACTGGTTTCATGGAAGACAATTTTTTCACCCATGGGGATTGAGGGGGATAGTGGAGGAGGTAGAAGGCAGAGCTCAGGCAGTGATGAGAGTGATGGGGAATGGCTGTAAATACAGATGAAGCTGCTTTGCTGAAGCACTCTGTCCTCAGCCCCTGGTGTGCAGCCCATTTCTAAGTTTCATAGAAGAGGGGCAGGAGAGGGCAGGCAGGGCTGGGGACACCTGTTTTAAAGAATGCAAAAAAAATTCAATCTCAAGTACCTCTTTCCCTTGACATTAAGTGACTCCTCCAAACCTGGGGACATAACAGGGAAGAAGTAGGAAGCTGGCCATGTTCCCAAAGGGCAACAGAGCTTTCCCTGAGAGAAGGGGCCCAGAGAGGTTGTCACAGGCCCTCTAAAAATCACTTAGAGCAGGAAAGTTTCTCAGGAAGCCACACCTCACAGATAGCCAGCTCCCCAACCCGCTACAGCCCCACTGCAGCCTCCCCCCACCCCCCGCAACACGTTGCTTGTTGATTATTTGGGCCATCATCTCTCAGGTCTTGTCTTGTTATCTTTAATCCTCCTGCATCCTCTGAACTCCTGTTTCCCTTGGGTGATTTAAAGTATCTGTGGCCTAGTTCTCTACTTGCTGATTGGGTGCAGGTCTTAGAATCCTATAATTTCTTACCTGGAGGAAGAAAATATCCTGGGTGCAGAGATGGGCCTCCTCCCGGGAGGAGGCAAATGTAAAAAGATGTCAACTCTCAGGAAGGAGAAAGGAGGTGGCGTTTGAGAAGGAAAGGACCGAAGCAGAAAATGAGATGAGGATGTGGAAGTATCGAATCATAACACTTGCTGGCTCATTTATTCTGGGAAGCTTCTCAGCTCAGAAATGCTTCTGATAGCAGTCCTGTACCATTCTATCCCAGGAGCTGATGGGAAGCTTTAGAAGAATTGTGTGACTGGGGTGAGGGAGAAAGTTTTTGCCAGAGCCCTCCTTTGTGAAGGTCACTCAGAAAACAAGGTTATAGGCAACTGGATTAGTCCCCAGGAGAGCGGCTGCAACTTTGATCTAAAAATCCCTCAAAGCAGTGGGAGGGGAGAGATAAGGAACAAGAAAGCCCCGGAGAATCCAGACTCATGTTCTGCAGGCAAAGAGGAGCATCTGGCTCCTTAGGTGGTCAGGGTAGCTCAGGAACAGCCTTTAATTTCAGCCTGTAATTCAGATCCTGTGCCTTGATGAGAGTTTTACACAGAGTTCTGACATCACCATAAATTGTGTGGCTAAATAAAAAGTAATGGGTTTGGAGCCAGACCAAAACCTCAATCATGATTATCCCACACATTAGCTGTGTTATCTTGAACAGGCTAATTTCCCTGGGACTCAATTTCCTCATCTTTAAAATAGGGGCAGTAACATCTATCTCATTGTGAGGATTGAGGGCATAGGAAAATATTGGAAAATTGTGCCTAACAAGTGCTGTTTTTTGTATACACTTAAAAAAAATCCTATTTCCTTACTGAACACTTGCCTCCGTGGGATGAGTACTACTATATTACAGTTTTTTGGGGGTGGTGGTGGTGGTTTGTGTGCAGAAATTGTGCAGTGGCAAGGCCAGGTGCGGAGGCTCATGCCTATAATCCTAGCACTAAGGAGGCTAAGGTGGGTGGATTGCCTGAGCTCAGGAGTTCGAGATCAGCCTGAACAAGAGTGAGACCCTGTCTCTACTAAAAATACAAAATCTAGCTAGGCGTTGTGGTGGGCGCCTGTAATCCCAGCTACTTGGGAGGCTAAGGCAAGAGGATTGCTTGAGCCCAAGAGTTAGAGGTTGCTGTGAGCTGTGATGTCACAGCACTCTACTGAGGGTGACTGAGTGAGACTCTGTCTTAAAAAAAGAAAGAAAAGAAATTGCATAGTGGCAGATCTCATGTGTGCTGGATGTACAGTTTTCATTTCATAGATGAGGAGCCTGAAGCTCTGAGAAGTGGAGTCAAAGGTCATTTGAGAAATGGTGAAGTATGAGTTTTGAGCCGAGGGTAATAACTGTAACAACCAGGTTCAAAATTAGTGTGCAAATTCTTCTTTTTTTTATAGTCTCACCTTGTTGCCCAGGCCGGGCAAAGTGGCAAAATCATAGCTCACTGCTCTAACTTTGAAATCCTGGGCTCAAGCAATAATCCCATCTCAGCCTCCCAGATAGCTGGGACTTGGGACCACAGGCAAGTGCTACCTACCATACCTGGGTAATTAAAAGAATTTTTTTGTAGAGGTCTTGTAATATTTCCTAGGCTGGTCTCAAACTCCTCCTGCCGAGGCCTCTGAAAATGCTGGAATTATGGGTGTGAGACACTGTACCTGGCCCATAAACTCTTCTTGATCTGGTTAGGAATAGAAAGATCCAAAGAAGATGTGCTTCAAACACTTAGTGTGGTTGACAAAAGTATGGGCAAACTCTAAGTCGTATGTTTCCGGATAATAATTTAAGGCCTGTCTTTGGCTATCATATATTCTCGTCGCTCTATATTTCTGTATATTTATTTATTTTTGGTATCTATTCTTTGTTTCCCCAAGACGACCACAGGTCAGCCTGGGATAAACAAAGATTCCAAGATCTGATGACTTCTCCTAATCGCCACTTAGGAGGTCTAAACAGGTGATTGAATTCTCTGAGCCTCAGTTTCTCTCCCTGAAAAAGCAGCAGCTCTGCACATTTCAAGAATTATTTCCTAATCAAAGTGAAAGCTAGTCACTACTCTAGAAATGCAAGATTTTGTTCTTGTACCCCCTGAAGGCAGGAGGAAATGCTGCTGTTTTTTCTTCAGGTTCTTTTCAGTTTCTACCACTGGGCTGAACACAGCTCAGATGTTCCCAGAACTTGGTCCCTTCCCTGATTCATTCATTGTGAGCAGCAGCTAGACTGTCTGTTCTAAAGTAGTGCTTAGTCTGTGTCCCCACTCCCTGCTTCCTGCGGTGCCGGGAGAAGCCTTTTCAGCTCCTACACTCAACATGGAAGACTATGGCACACCCTTACTCACCTTCCTTCCTCTATTCAGATCTTCTGCATCCACTTCCTAGCTACCTCTGTTCCAGCCAAGCAGATCCCCTTTGCTGTTCTTCCTACACTGTTCCCTCTGACTTTCCCTCTCTTTGGGGGGAAGGGCAACTCAAACCTGACTTTCCAACTACAAGGTTTCTTCTGAACATCCTGTTCTCTAAGGGCCTGCCACCTCCTTTATTTGTTTTCTTGTAATGGTCTAGTTTTTACTTTGCTTTTTTTTTTTTTTGAGACAGAGTCTCAAGCTGTCACCTGGGTAGAGTGCTGTGATGTCATAGCTAATAGCAACCTCCAACTCTTGGGCTCAAGCGATCCTCTTGCCTCAGTTTTTCTATTTTTAGTAGAGATGGGGGTCTCGCTCTTGCTCAGGCTGGTCTGGAACTCCTGAGGTCAGGCAATCCACCTGCCTTGGCCTCCTGGAGTGCTGGGATTACAGGTGTGAACCACCGCAGCCAGCAATGGTCTAGTTTTTAATATTAATTTATTTTTAACTGAGATATAGCTCACATACCACAACATTCACCCTTGTAGAGCATCTAATTCAGGAGTGTTTAGCACATTCACAAGGGTGTGTGACCATCACTACCGCCTAATTCCACATTTTCATCCCCCTAAATAGAAACTCCACATATGTTGGAGGTTATTCCTCATTCCCTTCTCCCCAGCCCAGGCAAACACTAATTCACTTTTTTTTTTTTTTTTTTTTTTGCAGTTTTTGGCTGGGGCTGGGTTTGAACCCACCACCTCTGGTATATGGGGCTGGTGCCCCACCCCTTTGAGCCACAGGTGCCACCCACACTAATTAACTTTTTGTCTCTATGGATTTGCCTATTCTGGACCTTTCATCTAAATGGGATCATAGCAAACGTGGCCCTTGATGTCTGGCTTCTTTCACTTAGCATCATTTTGCAAGATCCCTGATGTTATGTGTAACATGTATCAGTACTTTGTTCCTTTTTATGAATGAGTAATATTCCATGTATGGACATATCATTTTGCTTATCCATTCATCAGGTGGTGGACATCTGGGTTGTTTCCATTTGGGGGTTATTATAAATAATGGTGCTTTGAACTTTCATACACAAGTTTATGTGTGAACATACTGTTTTTAATTCTCCTGGGTACAAACCTAGGAGTTGAATTAGGGGGTCCTATGGTGACTTGCGGATCTTACCAGACATGTCATGTGGCTGGCGATCTTTTCTATGTCCTCCCCACTAGGACTTGAGTGTTCTTTCCAGCACCATAGTCAACATAGGAGGAGCCCAGGAAGTATTTGGGGCTGAAGCGTGAGTTGGGAGGTTGCTGCAGAGGACACAGGAGTGGGGTTTCCTGTTTTTCTGAAAGCTCGTTAACAAGCTCCGTGCATGACAGACTTGTGGCTGCTTTCGTGGGACCTGGGTTTGCAATCTCTAGCGACAGACTGACTCTTTCCTCTCCTTATTTTCACAGTGATTCACACTGCTCCACTCACAAATGATAGGTAATGGCTCTTGGATTTTCTCCTGGAGACAGAAGTCTACACAAACTTTATCACTGAGCAGAGGGGTGACTCTGGATAACATGGGTTCATAATCCCTCTAGCTTCTGTCTCGATGTTTGGGAACTGGGCTGCATGTCTTCACAGACACCAGCTCCCAAATGACAGAAATCAGAATCGGAACAATTCTGATCCACTGCTCCACGGCTGACCTGCAGAAGTTCACGGGAGTCCTTCTGCAGGTCAGCCGTGGAGTAGTGGATCAGAAGTGATATTTCTGGCGGGGACTTGGGGGCTTAGGAATGTTTAAAAACAAAACAGTACAATCCCAGCACAAGGGATTCTCCCACTAAGCTGGAGCTCCCAGGTCTGGGTGCTGGTATTGCTTTCTGATCCTTCCAGGTCTAACATTTTATGATTATATGAAATTGGCTATAAACATAACCTAAAATGGAACTAGTTAATATCTTCAAAGGAGAATTTTCTATATATCAATAACAGCAGAAATGCCCAGGCACCCATATGACCTGATGATAGAGATGGAAGATGGGGCTTCTATGGGAACAAGAGTGACCTTGGTATATTCTATGATGCTCTGCTGAGTGGATGAAGGGTCACTTTGTGGGCACGGAAGCTGCCCATTTGCCACCATAAAATCTCCTGCCTCCCATCCTAGGATTGCTGGACCCCAGGCAGCTGTGTCTTACTTTGAGGGTCTTATCAGGGACCCTCAGTGGAGTGCCCATGCATTATTTGGGGTTTTCCAGAACTTCTTCCCCTTGTCTTGATAACAAAATTTGTCTTTTATTGTTGGGATCAGCCCCACTCCATCCAGTGGAGGCCAGGCCAACCCATGACTTCACCTTTTCTGCCATCACAAACTAGACTAGTGAAGTATGGTTCCCCAAAGTAACTTGGTCCAGGGTAGGCACAGGCGCCAAGCTGGTTTGATCAGAACTCCTTAGAACAGAGATAAATCATGAGAAAGGGCATCCCATCACTTTATGAACAGAGAACCTGTCCAAGATTGAAGCCAACGAGGAGGAAAAGAAAGACAGAGTGTCAGGGAGAGAGCAGGGAAGAAAGAGCAGGAGAGAGAAGAGTTTGCTTGGGCTCTTTTAGGTCCAGGTCACCTGGAGTTCATCCACTTAACGCCTCTATTATTTGAGCCAAAGCCTTTTAGTTTAAGGGAGTCTGGGTTGGGTTTCTTGTGCTTGCAACCAAAGAGTCTTGACAAATAACCTTAATAATGCCACTATTGGCAATGACTTGAATGTGGGAGTGAATGTGTCAAGAGAAAACTCCAATCCTATACATCTGGTCCCTGCCCCATGAAGATGTGATGTTCCAGCAACAATATGTCCTCAGCAATGTCTCTAGATGAAAAAATAACAAGAAGATAACTTGGGCTGCTTTCGTTGTCATTTGTTTGTTTTCAGTGCTTACTCACGTGTCAGGCTTTGTACTATCTATCTATCTATCTATATAAAAATTTTTTTAAATGTAATCATGGGGTACCATACCTTTTTTTTTTGAGACAGAGCCTCAAGTTGTCGCCCTGGGTAGAGTGCTATGGCATCACAGCTCACAGCAACCTCCAACTCCTGGGCTTAAGTGACTCTTTTGCCCCAGCCTCCCAAGTAGCTGGGACGACAGGTGCCCGCCACAACACCCGGCTAGTTTTTGGTTGCAGCCATCATTGTTGTTTGGCAGCCAGGGCTGGATTTGAACCTGCCAGCTCAGGTGTATGTGGCTAGCGCCTTAGCCACTTGAGTCATAGGCGCCGAGCCCATACACTGGTTTTATAGACCATCTGACATATTTTCATCACACTGGTTAACATAGCCTTCCTGGCATTTTCTTAGTTACTGTGTTGAGAAATTTACACTCTACATCCAGTAAGTTCCACATGTTCCCTTGTAAGATGCACCATAGGTGTGATCCCACCAATCACCCTCCCTCCTCCCATCCTCCTCCCTCTCCTCTCCTCCCTCTCCCCCTTCCCCATATTCTTAGGTTATAACTGGGTTATAGCTTTCAAATGAAAGCCATAAATTAGTTTCATAGTAGGGCTGAGTACATTGGATACTTTTTCTTCCATTCTTGAGATACTTTACTGAGAAGAATATGTTCCAGCTATATCCATGTAAACATGAAAGAGGTAAAGTCTCCATCTTTCTTTAAGGCTGCATAATATTCCATGGTGTACATATATCACAATTTATTAATCCATTTGTGGATCGATGGGCACTTGGGCTTTTTCCATGACTTAGCAATTATGAAT
>CAUYPK010117255.1:0-23334 GCA_963574355.1 Loris lydekkerianus
ACTGATGACACTTCAGGCCCTTTTGGGCCAGAAGATAGCAGGAGAGGAATCCACATTAAGAAGCTTTGCTAGTTTCCTTTATCTGCCATTTATTTGCCTTCCTACAAGCTGCTGCCCCTAGACACACTTTTCCTTTGTCTCGTTACTTCTCTAAAAATATACGATTCTTTGTTGAAAATGCTTTACAAACTGGAAATCATATTGTTTTGAGAATTATTTATTCACTGGGTATCTCTCATGTATATATGAAATACACATGTCAATAAACTTCTGCTTCTCTCTGGTTAATCTGCCTTTTGTTACAAGGGTCTGTTCTAATTAAGAACTCATGAGGGTTGAAAAAACTTCTTTTTCTTCCCCTACATATGCAAATTATTAATAAATGTAAAGAGTTCAGCATGGTATCTGGCATATGATAAAATTGCTCCATAGGAAGTAGCTATTATCATCTTTTATCTGTAATTTTCACAACCTTACATGTGCTAAAATTCACTAGGAAGGTTTATTAAAGTATAGGAACCTGGGTTCCTTTCCCTCCACAATGCTAACTCGGTGAAACTGGGGTAGAGCCAAGATTCTGCATTTTTAGCAAATAACCTAGTCCTGTTAGTGTGAGTAGTTCATGGATCACATTTAGTAGAGAAATGTTGATCTTGGACATGGAGAATCCCAGAAGTCCCCTCCTCTGACCCCTATGTCTCTCTCTTGGGACTATGAAACAAGCATTCACTAGGATAAACAATCACTCTTAAACTTAATGCTTACCATTTCCCTTCTTAGGACTTAGCTTATGCAGTTATTTACTGAGATTAGGTTAGTGAATTTTAACTGTATCACAGCATTCTTTGCCATGTTATATTTTGATGCGGGGTGGTTGAGACGGTGCCTCATTCTTTCTCCCAGGCTAGAGTGCAATTGTGTCATCATAGTTCACAGCAACCTCAAATTCTTGGGTTCAAGGGATCCTCCTGCCTTAGCCTACTGAGTGGCTGGGACTACAGGTACCTCCCATCATACCCAACTAATTTTTCTGGGTTTTTTTTTTAGAGATGGGGTCTTGCTCTTGTTCAGGCTGGTCTCAAACTCCCGACTTCAAGTGTTCCTCCTACTTCAACCTCCCAAAGTGCTACAGGTGTGAGCCATCATGCCTATTTTGATGCTCTTACAATCATTAATTCTTTGAAATTACAAACTAATTACTTTAACCGTCAGTCCTCCTTGCTAACTTCTCAATCCGCACAAATACTAACTTTCTACACGTGGCTAATTTCCTCTGCCACATTTTAAAACTTTCTATTGTGGGTAATCATCCAGTTTCAACAATTATTAACCCAAAGCCAACCTTACTTCTTTATTCTCATCAGCAATCACTTCAAAGCAAATCTAAGTAATCTTAATTCAAGTATACATCTTTCTTCTAAGAGATAAGACTTTTTCATTTTAACATAACCACAATTCCTTATAGAAAAAACCCCAATAATTTCTTAACATGTACTATGTTTTAGCACTATTATTTTCCCAATTGTTTCTTAAATGGTTTTTCTACCTTCATTTGTTATTGATTTTTTTTCTTACTTCACAGCCAAATTTTAGAGTTGTCCCAGACTAAGTCCAGCTCCTCCCTCCTTTAGGGTCTTTTTTTCTACAATCCTCTATGCCCAAAGATGCAATTCTCCTGGCTGGCTCCATCTAATTCAGTAATTCATTTTACTACCCTTTTATTGGAGACAGGGCCTTGCTCTGTTGCCTAGGGTATAGTGCAGTAGCATGCTTGAAGCTCACTGCAACCTCAAACTCCTGGATCCAAGCAACCCTCCGGCCTCAAGTCTCTCTAGGAGCTGGAACCACAGGCGTACACTACCATGCCTGGCTAATTCTTCTTCTTCTTCTTTTTTTTTTTTGTAGAGAAAGGGCCTTCTATGCTACTCAGCCTGGTCTTGAACTCCTGGCTTCAAGTGATCCTCCCACCTCAGCTTCTAAAAGTGCTAGGATTATAGGAATAAGCTGCTGTGCTAGACTCATTTTTGCTTACTTCTAATTGAAATTATGAATGAAGGTATTAAATAAAATTTATAGCAAGCCATTGGTTTGGATTGAGCTCCAGTACTAGGCCCAACAAATTAAACCAAAATGGAGTCACTCATGCTGAAGTTCCATGTCACTAAGCTGAAACTAAGTTGTTTACTTGACCTGAGAATTTGGGCTGACAGATAATAACCAAATGCCAGTTTTAGCCAGCATGATAAGAAGACCCCTCTGCTTTAATATATATGTATATATATGTGTGTGTGTATACATATATATTTTATGTGTGTGTGTGTGTATATATATATATATATATATATATTTTTTTTTTTTTTTTTTTTTTTGCAGTTTTTGGCCAGGGCTGAGTTTGAACCCACCACCTCTGGTATATGGGGCTGGCACCTTACTCCTTTGAGCCACAGGCCACTGCCCTGCTTTAACCTTTATAGGGAAATTAACTTTGGAACAACCAATGTTTTATTGACTGTTTCTGCTTTCTTCAGCCCTTTTCTGTCTATAAAACCAATCTCCTCCGCTTGGCTCATTGAGTATTTTTTCTTTTTTTTTTTGCAGTTTTTGGCCAGGGCTGGGTTTGAACCTGCTACCTCCGGCATATGGGGCTGGCACCCTACTCCTTTGAGCCACAGGAGCTGCCCTTCTTTCTTTTTTTTTCTTTCTTTTTTTTTTTTTGAGACAGAGTTTCACTTTGTCACTTCTGGTAGAGTAAGTACTATAGCACCATAGCTCACAGCAACATCAAACTCTTGGGCTCAAGTGATTCTCTTGCCTCAGCCTCCTGAATAGCTGCTATGGGTGCCAGCCACAATGCTCTGCTGGGCTCAATTGAATATTCATTCTATTTTATTCTACTTTACAAGTTCCCCACTTCTAGAATTGAAAATAAAAGCCAATTGAGACCCTTACACTAAATTTATTAGTTTTTGCTTCATTTTGGTTTTTAGAGACAAGGTTTACCCTGCCACCCAGGCTACAAAGCAGTGGCATGATCTAAGCTACTGTAGTCTCAAACTCCTGGGCTCAAGCCATCATCCTGCCTCAGACTCCTAAGTAGCTGGAACTACAGGCCCATGCCACCATGGTCCAGGTAGGTAATTTTATCTTTTGACGGAGGCAATAAATCACCAGTAGTACTAGAAGTAATCTGACTTCACTGCCAACAAATATCACATTACGAATATGAAATAAGAAAATAGCACATTATAGCAGTTACAGAAATCTTAATTTATTGCTTATATTCATCTATTTGAAATCACAGTAGTTTCTGGATCTTGGCATTTAATGTGTTAATTTCTACATTACTATATTACAAATGTAGTTTTTCAATGTTTGGTAGGTATTTCAATGTAACAGATTTCCATTATAGTAATTCAAATTCAGGCCAGAGCACAATGGTATGATCTCAACCTCTGGAGCTCAAGCAATCCTTCTGCCTCAGCCTCCCAAATGAAGACTACAGGCAAGTACTTCCATACCAGAACAATTTTTAAATTTTTTTGATGAGACAGGGTCTGATTATGCTGTCCAAGCTGGTCTCGAACTCCTCTGTTCTCAAACAATCCCTTCACTTCAGCCTCCCAAACTGAGATTACAGGTGTGAGCCACCATGCCCAGCCTTCTGTGTATTTTAAGAGGATCATCATAGCTCTCCATTGGACAGACAAAGGGATCCATGGCAAAAAAAAAAAAAGAAAGATTACAAATTCTGGTCATCCTTCAGACCTCATTTCAAATAACCTTTCAGGGAGCATTTTCAAAACACCTAGTTTAAAGCAACACTCTTTCCAAGGTACCCCGATAATTTCTCTTAAAATGTAACTAACACAGTAAAAATCAACTAAATTGTTTGTTATTGTCATCCTCTTTCTAAGAAGGTAAGGCTCTTGTATATCTAGTCCATTTCTTACACACATTACGAACTAGAAAATCTTTGGCTAATTGGCAATTTCTAGCTCTCTATTCACAACAGCTTATAGTGCTCAGCCTCAGAACTCAGATTGCCAAATGAGATTTAATTGAAAGGTTTTGAGACGGGTTTTCGTAACAGTGCTCTTGAGAAAAGAGCCTTCTCTCTCCCTTCTCTGTATTTATTCCCGTGGCACCAATACCCCCCACTAATCTGAAAGGAAGACATTTACAATTCCTACCAGCTACTATATGGATCCCAGGTTTTTGCTCCCTTTTAAAGGTATAAGGTTCACATTATGGTTGTGACCAAGATATAGAGAACAAGTCAATATGTAAACAAGTACAAAGAGCTCATTTTTTTTTTGCAGTTTTTGGCCGGGGCTGGGTTTGAACCCGCCACCTCCAGCATATGGGGTTGGCGCCCTACTCCTTTGAGCCATAGGTGTCGCCCCAAAGAGGTTATTTTTTTAAACAAAAGTAAGTTCCTCTTGTTTAATATACAGAAACCTGTGATAGAAAACACAGTGAAACCATTTAAGAACTTGTGATATTTTGGCCTTAGAATACCTGGCTTTAAGGATGATCTAAACAATGGCAGAGAGCCTATTTTCAAATGGTAAGAGTTTAATCTTATTATATCAAATTAAAACTAATCAGAAAAACCATTCACTTCTCTAAGAATTGGTTACAGGATTCCTATGAAGAAGTCCGACTAAATTGATCAGGAACTTAAAAGAAAAATTATTAGATCTCTAAGCAAGTGCTAACCTAAGGCAAGACATATATCTCTGTGTAGTCAGATACTGTGCATTAAGGCTTGGTCTCTAAAACTTCTAGTGTTTTTCATTTTTTTCCCCCTGAATCTAGAAGGAAAGTGGTTGGCTAATTTCCTACCATTCATCTCAAGGTATAGATATGATTCTGATGTTCTGGTTTTCTCCTTGATACACAGCCTCAAACGAATCTGCTACATTAAACAGCAGAAAGAGAGATATTTTAAGCAAAATGATGAGAGAAGGGAAACATAGGGTGACATAAATGTGGGCAAAAATGTCAATTTATAGCAAAAGTATCGAAGTTGAAATGTCTAGGAATATATACGTAGAATGTCACCTCAACTATGAGTACAAGGTTCAGTGTATACACAAAAACTATAAACAGGCCACCCAGAAACTGAAGCAAACCTTTAGAAAACAGAGGCCAGCAGATTATATTAACACCTATTTCCAACTGGAATGCAGGAAAAGACATACAACCCAATCTAAAAACACATAAGAAATGAAATGGAAATTTGTTTGTTAAGCAGTGTTGGGATTATCCTCAAATTAAGGATTATAGCCTAAATCCTCTGAATTTAGTTCATCAAAATGAACTTCTACAATAGCGAAGAAATATTTCCTATTACCTTTGAAAAAAATCTTTCTCCTGATTAAAGTAATATATTTCTGCTGCAGGAAATTTAGAGGAGGAAAAAAGCATGATTATGAAAAAAAGACCTATAATCCCACTATTAAATGCTTAGATTGTTTTTAAGATCTACTTTCCAGTAATCCAAGAGGATTTTTTTCCAGAATTAAGATTTTTTTCATGACTGTAGTTAACAATAATTTATTGCATATTTCAAAATAACTAGGAGAGAAGATTAGGAATGTTTCCACCATAGAGAAACGGTAAATGTTTGAGGGTGACAGATATCCCAGTTACCCAGATTTGATCATTATATATTATATGTGTGCATCAAAATTTCACATCACTTTTATGCACATAAATACATACAATAGTTATGTATCCATAAAATTTTAAAGATTCTTTCATTATTAAAATTTTTTAAACATGGGTATACATCCATAATCTCATCTCTTCAGAACAGCCCTGTACCAAAGTAGTACAAGCACTCATCATCATTCTCTAAAGGAGCAAACAGGATTTGAGGGGTAATTTACACGCCTAAATTCTCTAGCTATTTGCAAATAAAATTGAGGGCTTAAATTGGAATCTCCTAACACAAAGGTAAGAGTGCTTTTTACCTTCTTTAAAAATCTCCAGAGAGGGAAACACACAGTTTAGGAATTCCTGGGAGAGCTTTGTAAAGTGCTTATGCCCTTTTAGAAACTGATTTTAACAAGTATTTACCAATTACCTACTATATGCAGAAGACCATAAACACAGGAATAATCTTCAAGTTGCAACAGGAAATGAGAGGAAAGTAGAATAAAACAAATCAAGAAATAAGTATAATACATCATAGAGTACTGAGAAATGTAGTAAGAGCAGCAAAAATGATTTAAAACTTCCAAAGAGGGCACGGACTCTGGAAAGAAAGGATGCCTTGAGCAGTCGGCACAACTGGGGGGATAATGCAAGTGTCTAAGCACAGGCGTAACAAACACACAAGGCTGCAGGCTGATTACATGATTGTAGGAAAGTGTAAGTGAATCCAGTTGTGTCTGATGGTGTCAGATCTCATTACTCTCCACACCTTTTCTCCCCTTCTCCTTTCCCTCATCAAGGAGAGGAAAAACTTACTCCAGAGTGACTCTTAAAAAATTAGAAGTTCAAATTAGCACGGATAAGAAGTAAGGCTACAGGCTTCTCTGAAGCCAACAGAAGCATTACTTTCAATAGCTTATTTAATCTTTTTTTTTTTTTTTTAAACCTTAAAAACAATGCCCACCAAAAATATTGATCAATATTTATGACGAGTATTTGAAACCCACTAACATTCTTTGAAAGAACACCTGTGGTTCTACTTGCAAAATACCCTTAGGTAGTGTCCTAGTTGTCTGTTTTCATAATAAGTCAGAGTTAAATTTCTCTGGGTGGTAAGAGTTGATTTCTTGATTTTCAACTATTTATATTTTTCTAAATTAAAAAAGTGATTATGTATTACTTTCCTAGTCAGGAAAACTCCCCAATAAGTGCTGTAAAGAGTTAGTTTAAAACTTTTGCAAGTGATTGACAACTGCAACAACAAAAAAATAGTTGGCGTCATGGCAGGCACCTGTAGTCCCAGTTACTTGGGAAGCTGAGGCAAGAGAATAGCTTTAGCCCAAAGAGTTTGAGATTGCTGTGAGCTGTGATGCCACTGCACTCTACCCAGGGCGACAGCTTGAGACTGTCTCCAAAAACATAAATATATAAATTAAATTTAAAAAGAGACAGGGTCTCCCTGTGCTACCCAGGTCGGTCTTTTTTTTTTTCTTTTGAGACAGAGTCTCAAGCTGTCGCCCTGGGTAGAGTGCTACCATGTCACAGCTCACAGCAACCTCAAACTCTTGGGCTTAAGCAATTTTCTTGTCTAAGCCTCCGAAGTAGCTGGGACTATAGGCGCCGGCCACAACACCTGGCTATTTTGTTGTCGTCGTTGCAGTTGTCATTGTTTTTAGCAGGCGCAGGCTGGGTTCCAACCCACCAGCTCTAGTGTATGTGGCCAGCACCCTAGCCACTGAGCTACGGTTGCCACTCCAGGTTGGTCTTGAACTCCTTGACTCAAGCAATCCTTCCACCTTACCCTCCAAAGTAGCTGGGATTACAGGTACATGCCACTATGCCCAGCTCCTCAAAATTGCAATTTGTATAAGCATGATTGGTTCTAAGGCAAGAACTATTTAATTCTACTTGTTTGAATTCCTAGCACCTGTTTCAGTAAATAATCAGAGCTTAGGAAGTACTGATTATGATAAACTGCTTCACTAGTCTAGGGTCCTTTACATTTTTCTACGCGTAGACGTGAGTCTTTGGTCTACTATACCAATTCGAGAGGCAAGGATTTCTAATTTTTTTTTTTTTTTTATGAGATAGAGTCTCACTTTTTTGCCCAGGTAGGGTGCCCTAGTGTCATAGCTCACAGCAACCTCAAACTTTTATGCTCAAGTGATCGTCCTGCCTCAGCCTCCCAAGTATCTGGGATTACAGGTGCCTGCTATAATGCCTGTCTACTTTTTAGAGATGGGGTCTTGGTCTTTCTCTTGCTCAGGCTGGTTTGGAAACCCTGAGCTCAAGCGATCCACCCACTTTGGCCTCCCAGAGTGCTAGGATTAAAGGCATGAGCAACCATGCCCAGTCAAAATTTCTAATTTAAAGTGCAAAGCTTTTTTGTGGGAGGGGGATTGGGTATGGAGATAGGTGTTCTGAAGGGATGGACAACTGGTTAATATCCACAATTATCTTCTTTATAGTTAAATGGTCTACACATAACTGGACAATTTGAGTGGGACAATGAATAAAAGAGCAGTACCTTCCATTTTAAAGTCTTTGGCATTTTGCATTTTAGTTTGTTAAACTAGGCAAAAAGTAGTATTTTCAGGAAAAATACCAAAAATATAAATAAATAAGTTTGTAGAGGGAGAAATAAACATGTATTTTATAATTAATTCTTTGAATGGTGCAAAGTTTAAATACATTATCAAATCAGGTATTATGTATTTTAACTTTTTATCTAAACCCAAGTTTAGGATGGCACTTGGTAATGGGAGGAAAAGAGAAACCATCAAGGAAGGTGTAGAGAAGAAACTTCAACATGTGGGAGTTTTCTGTCTTAAGCTGGGTAGTGGGTACTTGGGTGTTCATTGTATTATTCTTTTATACTTTTCTGTATATCTTAAATACTACCTATTAAAAAAAAAAAAAGACTTATGGCCAGGTGTGGTGGCTCATGCCTGTAACCCTAGCACTTCGGGAGGCCAAGGCGGGAGTATTGCTTGAGGTCAGGAGGTAAAAAACAACAACAACAACAAAAAAAAAACTTCAGAAAAACTCAATGTGATACAGCTTCATTTAGCTTCACATAATGGCAATACTGGGCCATTTACTTCTACTACACTCCACCAGGGTGAAGAAAGCAATCTCATTCATCATAGTAGACTTAAATGTTGGGAAAGCAGAAATCAATTTCCCCATTTCACTGATGGCTCTTGTTCTCAAAGTCTGTTAGAAATTAAATGCTGTTTCTAACTGCAAGTGTTACTTTAGCAGTATATAACTAGTGTGACAACAGCAACATGTCACGTCTCAAAATCTAACTCTCCTATTGAGTAGATTACCTCAATTTCCTGTAACTGCTCCTGATTGGTTGTATACATCTGCTGAAGAGATTCCTCCAATTCTGTATTCCGATCCAGTAATGTCTTTCCAAGCTCAGCAGCAAGTTGGAGATCTAGCACAACAAATGAATCTTAGAATAACAAATGATCTCACTTAGTATTTTATATAACCCAGTCCCTCAAATAAATCCCAATATACATTAATAGTTTAAGTCAGATTCCAGTGGAAGGTAAAATGGCACAGAAGAAAACCCAAGTCCTTCATAAAATTCAGTTAAACTGGGGCCTTCTAAAGCAGGTATCCTCTTAGGAACTCATAGGATATAAAAAATAGTAATCTTCCTCATGAAGATGTACTCATTAGTTCAGGAATGGTCATTCAGCATCGTTGACTTCTTAAATCATAATTATTTGTTAATGGAATGAACATACACATATCCTGACAGTCTACTTTTTTTGATGGACTCTTAGGCCAAAGTACAGACAAATATTTTAATAATTTCTAAAGTTTCCATGAATGTGGCTGCTGAGAATACAACTGACAAAGCAAAGTTTATTGTTACATATCCTGGATTCCTAAGGGTACTAAAATGATTAAGCTCACAAAAGAAAAATATATCAGCATCAAGAACATTGCCCCAGGTCTTTTTTCTACATCTCTCATGTCCTTTTGCAAGATGAACAAACCAGAAAAGCAAAGCAGCAATGTGGTTTCTGAGGTAATTACACGTCAGCAGCTCATATTTCCACTTAGCACAGAACCATATTTTGTTTAAACCTCATTTTCAACTTTCTCTTCTTAGGCACATTCGCACATAAGATAGGATCTGTTTATATTATCCTTAATCCAAGAAATGAAAATTTAGTAACAATACAAAAAAGGACACTAATTGTAACACAAATATTGAAATCGCACAGTAAATTCTATACTCTGACCAGGAAGGTCTAAGTTCCAGTTCTGACTACCATTTACCAGAACACTTTCAATATAGTGACTTTAAAGGTCCCCACACTTAGTATTCTTGGTTAGAGAGATGACTGTCCTGTTACTATAAGACTGAAAGTTAAATGAAATAATACACAAACTAAGCCACAATCCACAGGTAAAGTATTACTAGCATTGAATGAGTGTTTTTGTTGCTAGGGACTATGGCTAAGCTTTGGCTATAGAATACTGAATGAAATGGACAAAGTTTCCAGATTGAGGAAGGCAGGCAGCAAGGGAGTAAACTTATAAACTGTGATAAACACCATTCACTCATGCATGTACACATTCAATAAAATCAGACACCATTCTAGGGACTGGGATGGTGCCTAGGAACCATAAAGAACTTAGATGAGAAAAATTCCTGCCTTCACAGAGCTTATATTTGTGAGACACTATGAAAATTTAGAGACTGTTATGGTCCGTTATTTCACTTCCAAGAAACACAGTCAACAGTGTCCTTTCTGATTTACCCATGCAAGTTTCAACATGGGCGGGTTTCATTTCTTTCCATCCTCATAGATTTTATGTTTCTTGATTTTTATGTATATGGAAACTTTCATAATGACCCACGTATTCTATAGGGACAGATACTATGACAGAGTGAGACCCTGTCTTTCTATTAAAAAAAAAAAAAAAAAAAGCAACAAATATGGAATAGAAAAAAATAAAACAAGGGAGAGGTGTAAGACAAGTGTGGATGTGGGAGGTTGAAATTTAAGAACATGTGACAAGGGCACCATTAACATCAAGATGTGAAGGAATTAAGTGAACCATGTAGATCTTACCTAGGGAAATAGCATTCCAGACAGAAACAAAGCAAGTGCAAAGACCCCAGGAGGACACATGACTGGAGATGTGTGTGTGTGTTGGGAGGATAGTAGAGGGAGTGGGGGCAAGAGTCAAATCAGAGGGATGCCAAGGTTGGCCAACTTGCTCAGGATCTAAGGAGGTCAAGCGTTTGCTTTTACCCTGAAAGAGAGGGCACCCAGTAGACTAGGCTTTAACAGGATCCCTCTGGCTACTATGTAAACAGAATGAAACAAAGGTAGAAGCAGAGTGACAAACTTAACTACAATCATCTGGGTGAGAGATGATGGTGGTTCGGTATAGGGTAGCAGAGATGAATTAGAGGAGAAAGAGAATTGACATGTTTTTAACCTAAAGGATTTGTTGATCACTTTGATACAAAGTATAAGAGAGAAAAGGGGAGAAAACCCTGGATTTGGTGATAATGAACAAAGGGCCCAATTTAGAAAGGGTGGTCACAAGGAAGGTCTAAGGCAACAGTTTAGCTAGACCTTTAAGAATAAGGAACTCACTGTGTAAGGGCCAGGAAAGAATCCGGAATATTCTCTACAAATTTACAAGCAGCCAGAATGACAGAAGCATGGGGAGCGAATGGGAGAAGCAGGTAGGGATCAGACCATATAGGATTTTATAGGCTACAGCAGAGAAATCTAGAATCTTATTCTTTCTAGATATAATGGAAAATAATTTTAGTTAATAATAAAAGTATTTATTATGAAACAGGGAACCTCACTACGTATGATTTTTTAAACTTAATTTTTAGAGACTGACAAATTTTTATGTCTATTGACAGTAAAACAATCTAGAGTAAATAGCAACAACTTTTGTTACCTGGTAATCTCCGTTCAAAGTGCATAATTAGTATTTTACTAGATTAGTAGAAACAAAGCAGCAAACCTTATTACACACCACTGCAGATCATTTAAAATCATTTTATACCTATTTTAAAGTTAACAAGTTCATTGTATAGATAAGTGCTAAAATACATTTTCTCTAGTGACCTTCTCCCCACCTTTTTTTCCTTGTCTCCTATGGTCTTGTCTGATGTGATTTTGAGATTAACAATACCTATTACTAGCATAACAAGAATTTAGTCAACAACTCTATGAAAAAACATCGTGTGTTCACAAAACACAGAACCTTTACAAAGAGCTCAAAGCATCCAGAAGACATTAGTCTTTATATCTTTGCAGGATATTTAGCCCAGTTTTTCAGAGGACAACTCGAAGCACAATGCTGCTCACTAACCTAATCAAATCTACAAGGTGAGTCACAGATAAGACAGAAACTACTAGGTCAACAGGTTCTAACTCTTAATTTCATCGCTATTCTTTATTATCTTCATCTGCACAGTATTAAGGCTAATGAAAGGGGTGTCCACATATTTCTTTGTTTGAGGGAGAGAATACAGATTTTTCCGTAGTTGCAATTACTTAATCTTTTCTACCTATTTTCATAGATGCAATGAGAAACTAACATTTAACTGTTTGGGTTTTTATTGTCACCTCTGCCAGTGAAAGCACATACAACCACTGGCAAGTTCATGTCTTGTTTTCGCCAAATGAAAAAGGAATTATGTATGGCTAAAGATGTGCCAGAAAAAAATTATTTCGTACTCACAGGGTGTATAATGTGTATACAGAGACCCACACAGAAGCCAACACAATGTATTAAAGATAAAGCATAAAAATATTACCTGGATATGACTTAAGTCTCTCTTTCTTAAGGCAATAGATAGTAATTCCTGACTGAGAAGGATCAGACTCACCAACGTTCTTAACTAGCAAGTGAAGCCTGAGCCAAAACCTCTCCCAGAATCAACAGTGACTTGAGACCATCATCAACCACTCTCATGCGGTAATGAAACTACCTATACTACTTCACAGCAGCCAGGAACATCTCTCTCACAAAGAGATGCCAAGCATAGCACTCTCTAGTAAATAGCAACCAACCAAATAAGAATTTGAGACTTGCCCTTATCTATCCTTATTTCCAATTAAACAAGGTCCCAATCTGGCTCAGTAACCTGAAGTCTCAGTCTCCTAAATATTTCATAGAATGTTTAGGATACAATTTTAGCAAGTCAAGTCTCAAATAGAAGAAAGTTTCTGTGAAGTCACACTGTAAAATAGGATATTACTTCATCTGTTAGCTTAAAGACACTGGACTTTTTTTGGACTTAAAAAAAAAATTTGTTTCCTGTTTTATAGCATCTGGCTTCCATAACCAAAAAGAGCCAAAGGCTGGCAGTAAGCCCAAGAAGGTTTTCTAAATAATTAGTGAAGGTAATAGGAGAATATTGAATGTCCTTTATATTTTTAATTAAGGCACAAAAGAAGAGGAAATAATATACTTTTGAAGCCTTGCACACCTGTTCATCTCTACAAGGATTATAAGAATTTTTCATTAAGAGCTTGTCTTTTCTAAATTCTATTGAACTGGCCTGTCTCAGACAGCCACTAAAAATACCATAGATTTCCTACAGGCTTGAAAATTGCAACATATCAATATCTTCAAATGCTTAATTCTTCCACTAATGAGTATTTACAGGTAATAATATTCTTTTTTTTTTTTTTTTGAGACAGAGCCTCAAGCTGTCACCCTGGGTAGAGTGCTATGGCAACACAGCTCACAGCAACCTCCAACTCCCGGGCTCAAGTGATTCTCCTGCCTCCATCTCCCAAGTAGCTGGGACTACAGGCACCCGCCACAACACCCGGCTATTTTTTGTTGCAGCCATCATTGTTGTTTGGTGGGACCGGGCTGGATTCAAACCCATCAGCTCAGGTGTATGTGGCTGGCGCCTTAGCCGCTTAAGCCACAGGCGCCGGGCCAATAATATTCTATTTTTAATATAACTTTTAACTTTAAACAGATACTGGGCAGCACCTGTGGCTCAAGGAGTAGGGCGCTGGCCCCATATACCAGAGGTGGCAGGTTTAAACCCGGCCCCAGCCCCTCCAAAAAACAAACAAAACCCCCCAGATATTGACTCAGCTCTACTCCTTAAGCAAAAACTAGGCAGTAGGAGCTGAGTGATCTTTTTAAAAGGATTTCCTTCCAGAATTTATAAAGCATTAAATCCCACTGCTACATGTATTATATTTTTCCTATTTTACTTCAGTTAAAAAAACAAAACAAAACACAAGGACATCGTATTCCCATGTTATTATAGCTATAGTCTAGCAGTAATTCAGTAACATCAAAGCTGAAAGCTTTTCCTATTACAAAGTCAAAAGTGTCATTTGGTGACACTTCTTTTTAACTCCTGTTGCCAAC
Source organism: Loris lydekkerianus (assembly GCA_963574355.1). Lineage (NCBI taxonomy): Eukaryota > Metazoa > Chordata > Mammalia > Primates > Lorisidae > Loris > Loris lydekkerianus. Next base: position 14,068 of record CAUYPK010117255.1, read on the forward strand.
GTTACTATGATTGGGAAAGCAAAAATCCTGAATATAAATATCAAGAAAAATGATGGTACCAGTTTTAATAGTGCTCTAAACAGTGATTCAGCAAATTAGCTCCATCAAGGAAGACATAATCATCTTGAAAAGAAATTTTAGGACTCCTTAAACTAAGAGTTCTTTGCAGACCTGAATCCTTCTTCTAAGTTTGTACAGCTCACCAAAGGACAATTATAATAGCAGCTGGCCTGAAAGAAAATCCAGTCTCTGAAGTCTTTCCACCTTGTTCACAGGGGTACATTTCAAAGCAAGCCCCATCATTACCTGCACTGCAGACTCCTGCTGTCCCAGAAAAGATCTTACCCACAGAGATTATTGTCAGTTTTTCTACCATGCCAACCCAGCCCTCTGACAAAGATAGTCTCTTCATCAAAGTGTTTTGTGAAAGCAAAGGGTTTTTCTCCTCCTGCTTACACGCAGCTTTACATGTTTCTAACAAGGTATGAATAGTAGACCAGAGTCTACTAAGGTTAGAATTTTCCAGCAATTTTAATTTTAAAAAGAATGCCCTAGCTAACCTTGACACAAAGATTCAATCTATTTTAATAATGGCTTCCACTGGTAAAGGAAAACTTTTTGTAGTTGTAAGATTTTCAGAACACGATCTTCAAAGTTGTTTTAAACCGCTCTCTTCAACCTTTGCTCTGTAAGTTAATAGCGAGGATGTTTAAAAACGAACAGATGTCTGTACATGATAAAATCCCTCTGGACCTGCTTAAGCAATCTGTTTAACAGGATGGACCTGCTCCCAAACTTTTCCAGCAGCAAACATCTGCCGAGGGCCTACATGTAGTGTGTCAGGCACTGTAATGGGCACATACCATGAGGTAGCATCTCCAGGCTTCTCTAGTGAACATATTCCTATCAGCTCCATGAGAAGAGGAAACCTGCCTATCCTATCATGTGGGTAGGCACTGTGGCGCCAGTGCTTAGAATACTGACTTAGAGCAGATAATAAATTCTTGAGAAATGAACAAGTTTTAAAATTTGTTAGACATTTAATAGTTCTTTAACATAATTTAGCAAAATTGGCAGAAAGATACCCTTTTATTTACATGGTAGCCTTTGTTCTTTTCTAGGCTATATTCACAATTGTTAGAATTTTGTATATTCTATTCCTATTTCACAGTTGGTTATAACAGAGTTATGTCAAAGTCCACTGCAGTAATGGATGTAAAAGCTCTTTGAAAATCACAAATTTGAAATGCACATTGACAGTAAAGAGGTTCAGACCTGATTTTTTTTTTTTTTTTTTTTTTTTTGAGACAGTATCAAGCTGTTGCCCTAGGTAAGAGTGCAGTGACGTCATAGCTCACTGCAATCACAAACTCCTGGGCTCAAGCGATCCTCTTGCCTCATTTTTTTTATTTTTAGTAGAGACAGGTTCTTGGTTTTGCTCAGGCTGGTCTCAAACTCGTGAGCTCAAGCAATCCACCTGCTTCAGCCTCCCAGAGTGCTAGGATTATAAGCGTGAACCACGGCACCCGACCCAGACCTGTTTTTTTAATATTTGTTTATCCTCAAGATATGACAACTTCGTTGTGATCAAAGGTAAAGAGAATTCCATGTGTAACACAGATGACCTGCATTTGCTTCTCAGTAGATTGAAATGTTACAACTGGTTGTTCCTTGGTGCAATGTGGACTAAGGCTCCCCACACAAGAGAGCCATGAAAACAGTAATCCTGTGTGAGTGCTTCAGTTCAACAAATATATACATTTTTGAGACAGAGTCTTAAGCTGTTGCCCTGGGTAGAATGCCATGGCATTATCATTGTTCATAGCAACCTCCAACTCTAGGACTCAAGCAATCCTCTTGCCTCAGTTTTTCTATTTTTAGTACAGACGGGGTCATGCTATTTCTCAGGCTGGTCTTTAACTCATGAGCTCAAGCAATACACCAGCCTCGCCCTCCCAGAGTGCTAGGATTACAGGTGTGAGCCACCGTGTCCAGCTCAATTCAATGAATATTCAAGTCAAGCCTTTAATATGTTCTAAGTATTATGCTATGTGCTGGTAATACAAAGGGCCTGCTCTGTCCTTAAAGAGTTATATCTCTTGGAGGTGCCTGTGGGTCGAAGGAGTAGGCGCTGGCCCCATATGCCGGAGGTGGCAGGTTCAAACCCAGCCCCAGCCAAAAACTGCAAAAAAAAATTAAAAATAAATAAAATAAAAGTTATACCTCTTAAATAGAGGAAAGAAAAATACTTAGCTTTGATTATACAAATTGCTTAAATCTTAGGGAAATGTTGCTATTGCAACAGTGGTTGCTTCATAAATCCTGGAGAAAGTATCAAACTAGGCCATCAATCCTTATGGGGAAATCCAAAAACAGGTCTTTTAATACTTCAATGCAGCCGCTAAATAGCTTGCACTATACAAACGTTAATGGTGAACTACCTTTAAGAAGTCACCTTCTCCCCCAAACAAGTGCTTGTTTTATTTTCCTTTTCTACATATGAGTCATTCAACTCTACATTCTTTTTTTCCTCAAGCTCTGTTTAGCATGAACAAGAATCACAACCATTTAATGTTCAACTAAAAAAGAGGTGTTAATTTTCACTACAAGTTTAGAGATAAAAGAATTGACTTGCACAAAATTGCAGAAACTGAAGATGTCTGGAAAAATTACTGAGCATTATTCAGTGTTCGGTATGGTGGTTTTCGAGAAGGTCTGCTCTAGAGCTTGACGTGGAACCCTAGCTCACCTGACAGTATCCACTTCTACCTCTATAGTTATTGGACTAAATGCGCAACTGTGTGAAGGGCCTACCAAGTCATAAAAGTGTTGCCCAGTTGCACTCCAAACCGAAGGCTGCACTCTAGCACTTTACCACTATTCTCTGGAGACATCATCAGCAAGAAACCCAAAGCAGGCCTGTTTTTAAAGGAAAGCTGGAGTGGTAGAGGTGCAAGCGCCCTCATATCATTTCATCTGGCATCTAGTGAACTAACCCCGCTACCCCCCCCCCCCCCAAAAAAAAAAGAGCTGTGAACTGGGATGGTAAGGAAGAGATAGGCTTTGGGCAGTTAACGACTACCTCTCACGCTGTGTATGTTCAAAAACACTTGTTCCCCCACCTAGTTTTAGGCAAGCCGCTATATCGGTTTAGCCGCTGCTTTCCTCTTCTGGGAAATGGGATAATAAAAGTTACTCTTGTCAGGGGTCTCTGAGACTCTCGAACTGTCCAGTCAGCCAACTCTCTCATATACACTTACGGTGCGGATCGAATTGAAGCAGGTATGCAAGGCGCTTGGCATGGTTCCTCCCACATAGCAAAACCACTACCACCTGGAGCAGCTCACCCTCGGCGCTGGCCATTAAAGGCGCTGTTATGACTCGCCCAGAGACAGCGGGTCAGCTAAGCTGAGCGGCGGCTTTCTCGGCCCTGCCACTTACTGCGGGGCACGCCGGTTCGCCCTCTCTGCCTCGGAAGAATGCGCTGAGGATTAAATCAGTTAATCCACAGAAAGCGCTTAAAACGGTGCCTGGCGCGCAGTTCGCACTCAACGTGCGTTAGAGATTATTCCCCGCGCTGCGCATTAGCAGGGCCGCGGACCCCGCTCACCGGTTTCCTGCGGGCAGGAGCGGCAGGCGCCGCCAGGTGAGCCCAACACCTTCCCTGCACCTGCCTGGGAAGAAGCCTCGAGCAAAAGCAACTTTTTTCACAGTTTCGTACCACAGGCCTCGGCCGGGCCGCCCGCCTCCCCAGAGAGCGACCTCGCCCTCACCTTGCTGGAGGTCCTGGTGGTCGTACCACGGCTCATCCTCCTTCATCTCAAACTCTTCCACTAGGTTTTCCGCCAGCATCTCGGCCGGGTCTTCCGGGAGCAGCGGCCCCCGCCGCCGCCTTCCCGCCTCAGCCGCTGCCCCAGGCTCTTCCCCGACCCCTCCGCCCTCAGCCAGAGCCGCCCTGGGGCGGGACGCGCCGCCGCCCAGGCTCCGCCGCGCCGCCTCAGCACAGCACCCGCCGACCGCCACGGGAAGCGCGGCCTCCCGACGGCTTCCCGACGGGCCTCGCGCAGCCCAACGGCCCAAACGACCGGTGCCCCGATAAGCGCCCTGAGCCGGCTCCCAACACCGCAGCCGGGCCCAACGTGGCACTTTCGCAGCACCCTCCCCGACCCGGACTGCGATTCAAACCCCCGGCGGCACCTCGACCAATCGCGAGCGGGCCGCCAGACGAGCGGCAGCCACCTTGTCCAATCGCATCTCTCCTAAGGCCCGCGGCTCGCAGGCAAGCAGCCAATGGAGGTTCCGGAAGAAACAAAGAAGGCGGGGAGAAAACGAAGGGGTGCGGCCGAAGGCACTGCCCCCTCTCCCGGCTAGGGAATCTTCCAGGAGTGCGCCTGGGATTTCAGGGTGTGGAGGCGGCGGTGGCCAGTGTGGTGGGTGTCTGTCCAGGCTTTCAGACTGCAGACAGTCACTGCGCGAGCTGGAGGGGCGAGGACTCCTCCTCTGAGCAGTGGGCAGTTGTCTTGGGGAGTGCCTGGTGCCGGCGGGAGGCGCGAAGGGTGCCGGAAGCCCGAGGTCGGCTGTCCGGTTGGCTCTTCACGCATCTTGACTCTAAGATTTGCTTTCGGCGGTGCTGGGAGACTCAGGGTGGACCTGGAGTCTAGGTCTGAGAAAAGGTCCCCTGAGTCTTAGCTCCTTTCCCCTTGACAGCTGAGCAATCCGAGCCGCTGGGAATTGTGCTCACGCCCCCTAAAACGGTGGGCGTCAGACCCTTTTGAGAATCTGGGGTAGGGCGGGGCTCAGGAAGCTGACTACTTCGGGGAAAAATGTGCAAGCTATTCTGGATAAGTTAAACATCTGGGAACATGACGTAGCGCCTGGAGAGGGGAAGCTGCAGCCCTGGCACCTGATGGCCGGCAGGGCAGGGCGCGCTGTCCTCCACAGACAGTACAGTAAATAAGCGCCAGTTAAGCTTCTAGCGCCTTCCTGCAGACAAAGCACGGAAACTCTTAAATAGGGCGACGAACCTGAAGGTCAATGTTCTCAACTTCTACGTAAAGGTAAAAGGCACAGCTGAGAGGAGAAGATAACATGCCCATGTCTGTCTCAGGCTGATACAACAAAATAAAAAATAGAGGTTTAAGTATATTATTGAAAGAATTTCTGGAACATATGGTAATAAATTACAGAAACTCAGAGAGAGAAGGGAAGTAATATTTGGCCTTGATCTATCTTAGTAGTGAGTCGACAGATAATATGATACCTTAAATTGATAATTCAATAAATCAATTCCACAGCTGTGGAAAGAGCTGCCAGCATTAAATAGGGGAAGTAGTTAAGAGTTATCCTGAGGGGAGGGGTGAGTTGGGGCTGTGGACCTGGCTTTTTATTATAAATCCTTCTGTGATCTTATTTTTTAAGCCACTTTGTACACATTACTGTGATTTTAAAAAAGGGAAATTTTAGGGAAGGCGTTATAGATTCTCAAACTACTTTTGTCTCTCTAAAGACTTGGGTAATTTAGAAGAGGGAAAAACCCTCAAATAATTCTTGTGTGTAGTAATGGTAATCTCACAAATCCTTTTCTTCTGAATCCAGGTATGCTAAGGCAAAATGTTACTGATCTACTTTTTATTTGTAGGTTAAGAAGAAATCTAGGTCTCCTATAAATCCTCCACGACACTAGTTATTAATATTCAGGTAGACATATTAGGGCAGAGTCAAAATAAAATCATTTAAAACCAACTATCCTAATCACTACAAATAGAGCCCTTTGGAAAGAGAGAAAATTGGGCTTAGGGTTTGCTAATGGTGATTTGTGAAAGCTGAAGGGCTAGAATCATGTCCTTGACCATACCACTTATCTGGAAGTTTGAAAATGCTGGCTGTTTGCTCCGTGGCAAAAAGAAGCTCATTTTAGTTCCAAATAGGAAAAGTGTATTAGAATGTTATTACTATAGAAAGAGAGAGGGGAAGAAAAGAAAGGAAGGAAAGAAAGATAAAAAGGAAAGAAAGATTGATCTGGAGAATTAAAGTTATTGATAGGTAAAATAGCAAAACAAAACACCCTACAAGTTAGTGGGCTGTGTTAGTGGGTTCTTCTTAAGGACACTATTTAAGGAAATTTTTTTGTATGGAAAAATCGTGAACAAAAATTGCATTGAAAAGGGGGTGTTTTCAGAGCTAAATTTGTAGGGTTCTCCATTATTATTTTTTTTTTTTGAAGTGAACATAATCTCAAGATTTTATTGTCTTCATGATAAAAAAAAGATCAGAACTGTATCACTTGACCCTTTCTCTTCTTATCTCCTCCCAGTTCAAAATGCTTGCGTCTCTTAATAGCTAGCATTCTCTTAGATCTGCAGTTGGGCTCCACACACTCAAGCCTCAGCACAGTCTTCTTTGTAGTTTTAGCCTTTTTCCAGAAAATCGACTTAGTCTGCCCACCATAGCCACTCTGCTTCCTGTCATAATGCCGCTTTCCCTGAGCACAGAGAGTGTCCTTGCCCTTTTTATACTGTGTCACTTTGTGGTGCTGGTGCTTGCCACGCTTCTTACAGAAAGTCTGGTGGGTTTTAGGAACGTTCACCAAGTTTGCATGAGTGCTAATGGCAATGAAAGAAAGAGGTCTAGATGTATATTTCTACATATGTACAAGAATAATATTTTTGTGGTTGGTGACTTTTTTTCCCTCTTTTTTTCTCCTCATCATTTTCTTGGGGGAAGCTATTGTTAATTTTTTTATTTTTTTATTTTTTCTATTTTTAATTTTTTCTTTCATCTTTTTTAAGTTTTTTATAAACACCACTTTTTCCCCCTTCTCTCTTCCTCTTCTTCCCATTTTATGGTTTCTGAGAGTGCTTACAACAGATGTTTAGAGGTTTTTTGTTTGTTTGTTTGTTTTTTTATCTTTTTTCAATTCTTTTATGATTATCATTATTTTTATTGTAGTTGTTTTTTTTTTGTTGTTGTCTGTATGTCTATGTGTTTCTGATTGTTTGTGCATCTGTGGGCTTGTGTGTCTGGTAACCATTTTATATGTTTATTTTCTCATTTGATATCAATTTTTTTGGTGTTTTGCTAAATCCTTGGGTTGGGTATTTTCCCTAACTCCAATTTTCACATTCAACAAGAACAAGGGGAAACAGGGGATGGCGACTGATTGAAGCCATCTCTCAATAGAAGCTCCAGTCCAGAGGGACAGATTATGACCAGAAAGAACCCAACAAAGCCATAGGAGGGGAGCAGAGCTGAGAGATGAGGTAGATAATTGCTCATCTTTCCTGCTGAGGCAAGCTTCGACTTCAAAGAAACTATTTTCAGGTACAGATTCCATTCCAAAGAGGATGTGTGGCTATCCCATCCCCAAAAAGAGTTGCTTGCTTACTGTGGGATCTCTACTGGTGAGCAATAAACTGAGGTTCTCCTTCCTCACCCCACCAAAGGGAATTGCTGGAAGTTGGGAATCCTTCTCAAGAGAGCCCCTGCAGTGAGTCTAGAAATTCCCTTGTCTGGCAGGAAATTTGAACAAATATTTTCTTTGCCACCTTGATCCTTCAGTCTACCCACCACCACCACCACCACCACCACCACCACACCCTGGCCTGGCAGACTAGAAGTCCAACTCCTTCAGAATCTAGAATGTCTGCATTTCTTGCCTAGGATCGGACAATTCATAGATGGTGGCAGTACAGCTGTGCTATACCTGTGAATCCAGTAACTGCAGAAAGACATAGAGGGAAAGGTGACTGACCTGGCCCCCCAAAAGAGTATCTCAGCATCAGATGGAGGCTTCAGTTCCAATACTGCAGGTGGAGGCTCAGAAACTGCTGAGGTGCATGAACCCAAGAGGAGACACTTCCCACCCAACTTCAGCATTAGTAGAGTGATCCTGCTGGGGTCTAACTCTGGAGAGTCATCTCCCCAAATTTGTGGACTTCCAGAGGGAACCAGACCTCACCCTTAGGGATTCCAGAGCTCCAGAAAGGAGCAGCAAAAAGGTGCACTGGCGGAGGGAGAAATTCTTTTGCTGTCTGGATATCCTAAGGTTTGCACTGAGCTCAGGTGAAACTTTCTTCACCTTCCATTGAGCTCTTGAGGCAGGCAGACCTCAGCTTCCAATGCTGGATGGTGGTAGACTGTGGAAACCACGAGGAGGAGACAACGACTTCACTTTGACTCTGGCAGGCACATAGCCCTGGCACATTTGCTTGTTGGACAGAACAGGGCCACAGAGACAGGGTTAACAGAGACTTCAGGTGGGAATACTAGATGCTGGGGTGATCAAAGTCTGGGGCAAGAGGCATCAACCCCCTGGCTCTAAACCTTTCACTGGATGGGCCTCTATGACACATCAGAGCACCAGAGGCACTCAAATCACACTTGAACTGCCAATAGACTCCTAACATCTAGTTGCTGGAGCCCTCTTGAACTCTCCAGCTAGAGAGTGGGGGCGGATTGGGACAATTGGTCTGGAACTCTTGAACTGGACAAATTACCTGAGGACCCTCCAAGGTGGGATCCTGGTTTTACTATGGTGGGAAGGTTTGATTGTCCTCTTCCAGATATACCAGAGGGGGAAGGGATGTTCTAGTTGCTTGTATTACACCAAAGCTGAGACTGCAACCTAGAGTTGCTGATTCACTAGGATTGGACAGAGATCAGCTGAATACAGGGAAGAGCCATCTACCCCCACTACACCTAGCAGGAATCTAGAGTCACAGACTGTAGTAATGTACTGGTTATTTACAAAATTGTACAGGAAAAGCTACAGTCACCAATCTCAGTTCCTAGGTGAAGGGCTGGTCAACCACAACCATAGAACTTTCCAGTCCAATTTCAACTTGCCTGCTCATCTAGCTAAACACTAAAAAATAATCATGAAGTGGAATCAGCTGAAAAACTCTGGCAACATGAATAAACAGAACAGTTCTACTCCCCCAAGGAATGACAAACCAGCCACACCAGAGGACAAACAGATAGCTGAGATATCTGAAATCAAATTTAGAATTTGGATTGCAAACAAGATCAACATAAAATAAGTAATAATGGAGTTAGAAATTGTAGGATTAATTCAGAAGATGTCTCAAGAATTCAATGAATTGGAATACTACACAGCCTTAAAGAAAGATGGAGACTTTATCTCTTTCATGTTTACATGGATGGAGCTGGAACATATTCTTCTTAGTAAAGTCTCTCAAGAATGGAAGAAAAAGTACCCAATGTACTCACCCCTACTATGAAACTAATTTAGGACCTTCACATGAAAGC
>CAUYPK010117256.1:0-17866 GCA_963574355.1 Loris lydekkerianus
ATCATCTTTTTATAAAAGCTGGTAAGCCTCCTAAAAAAAAAAAAAAAAAAAAAAAAAGGGTTGTAAATGTAAATTGTGTGTGTCTATCGCGAACAAATTATATTTTAAATATAGTGGGGGAGAGTTTGGTTATTTTTAACTAGTTTTTTTTTTTTTTTTTTTTTTTTTTAGGAGGCTTACCAGCTTTTATAAAAAGATGATTTATAAGAATTTGCAATGCCCAAACTAAGAAAACACTCAAGAATGAAATGATAAAAGAAAGTCTCATGAAGACTTTAATCTCCTGTCAAGTTGAGTTAATTCCAAATTTTTAGAAGAAAACAGTAAGGTATTTCCTGTGCTTCACTCTTCAAATTCATGGGGGCTATAGCAAAAAGAATTGAAGTTAAATTGGCCAGCCATATAGATCTTATCTTTTGTCCTCAACCTAGAGATTCTTTTACTTTTGCCTCAAAAGGTATGAAATGCTAAGTCTGAGCAGAGAGACCCTCTGGCCTGTTTCCTCTTTGTCTTTCTCAGCATCACAGCAAAGCCATGGGCTGAAACTCACTTGAGTAAAGCGGATGCTGCTCCAAGCAGCATGGTTCCCATGCACACTCGCAAACAGTGAAGGCCATTCAAACCAGCTGGGATGTCGTCTGGTTTGCATTTGGCTCTCTTCCCAGGCTTTCACATGTGACTTCTTTGTTGCAGACAATGACAGCGACAAAACAAAAGCACTCAGGGACTTGGTCTCAGTTGCATCTGTTGTTTTTCTCATTGTCTTAACTTAATTACTCTGGCCACCCTTGACAATGGGTGGCAAGTGGAGGCGGTTAGAAGCAGCCTTGGTTGTTGTTGGAGCTGGCACCCACCTTCAATGCACTTCTTGAAGGGTTATGAAACTGTCCCACATTCCGCCAAGCAAAAACTTCTCACTTCAACAGTTTGTCCAAGACAAACAAACCAGCTGAAACTGTTTCTAGTATGCAACTAGACAGATTTTTGAAAGGAAAACAGTAGTGAGTAAATACTGTTTCCCATTGACACCAGGGAAGGTAAGACCATTAAACAAAATTTTTGATCCTTCAGCTTACTAAGGTTGATTAAAGAAACATATCCTTCTGAAGGAAGGGTTAACCAACTCCTTAGAAACTAAGTTTGAGAAGAGCTTAGTTTGTGATAGACGTCATTACACATTGTGTACATACACGGATTCTTAGGAAGCTAGAAGAGGCCCTGAAGAGACCATTCGCGTTCTCTCCTTACCTTCTGCCTCATATCCTAGCATTTTCCTCTTATCCAGAGGAAAGCTATCCACAAACTTTTCAATTAAGAAAATAATAATAATAGCAATAATAATGCTGATGATAATAATCTTGCTTAACATTTGCAGAAGCTTTACAGTTTGCAGAATAATCTCACTGAATCCTCACAACCACCTCCTAAGGGGATGTGATGTGGTTCACATCAGTCCCACTTATAAGCCTAGACTGGCTAAGATTTAGTAACATGCTTTAGTGCACACTGGAACAAACCAATAGGCCTACAACGGAAATAACAGTTCCCATTGCTTGAACATTTATTATGTGCTGGGTACTATATAATGCAGGTTAATTGCATACATTTTCTTATTTAGTTCTAATTCTTTCTGAGATGAGTGCTGGCATCTTGACCACTTCACCTTTAAGGACTCTGATGCTTGGAAAGGGTGAACAACTTGCCTGATTTCTTACAGTGAAGACATATGGGACGGTGGTTGGGATTTGCACCAGTTCCTTCTGACTCCAGAGCTCCCTAGTTAGCCACTCTGCTATCTCACCTGCTCAGGGGGTAAAACATCTGGTGCCTCAGAGTCCAAGTCTCTTTCCAACAGCAATAGTTGACGAGCCACCTGTGACCCCAGATGGTGGTAGATGACCGCTGGTTTAGAGAGTAAGGCAGTGCCTTGGGGCAGAACACTCTTAACTAGGAGGGTGAGTGCCCTTCCCTTACCGTAAGTGGGAGCTGGGCCCTATTTGTAATGGTTATTTATAGAGGACTAGTGCATAGTATTCAGTTAGCAAAAGCTCACCCGCTGGGTATCATAATGCCTTCTTTTCTCCCTGCCTATCTTTATGAGACTTTTCCTGAGAGAGAGAATCTAAAAGAAAGATGATAATAGTCTCTTTACATTTTAGAGAGGAAGCAGTGATGTTTTCAATGGACTATGTTTCCATCTCCACCCGCTCCAAACAAGTTAAGTATTGTATGACATAAAGTCTAAGAAAAGCTTGGCACTATAAAAAAATACTGGGAAAATATTGTCCAGCATGGAATATTAGCAGTGCTATACACAACATAAAGTACTAACTTGGCATTGACCCTCTCCCCAAAAGGGTAAAATGGGAAAGAAAGAGCAGTGGGTGACTGGAGAGATGGTGGAGTTATCAGCTCTTTACCTATTGAAAAGGAATTGTGGTAGCAATTTTTGCTGGGTTGGCCTGGGGATATGTGAAATTTTGGAAGGTGATTTAGACATCTTGGTATCAACTTTAATATCTCTTTCCTTCAGGGAATCCCAAGTTCAAATTCCAGGAGAGTTGGGTCAGCCTTTCATCTCCGGGAGCCAACCAGCTTGTCATGACATCTACTTGGTGCTTTGGGATATGACTTTAGAACCGAAGGACAAGGTGCACCACGTTCTAAGAGACCTGAGCTCCCTGTTCCTGTGGCTGCCTCTTTAACGAAGAGTGAGAGGTGTGTACTTACTGGACACAAGGTTGGTTTGCCCAGCCTCATGTTTCTTTCCAGAAATCTCATCTCACTTTTTATGTGACTATGGTGGGAATGGCCTTTCCCCCCCAAAATGATCCTCTTCTTTGGCAGGCCCCTCCCATATGCCACTGACTGAGTGTGATGGGGACACCAAGGCACACTCGTTCCTGGGAAATACAGGATGCTTTTTTTGGCCAGTGTTGGCTGAAAGATTCCTTGCTGGCTTTGCTGAACTTTACTTTCTGCAGTAGGTGAGGATATGTCCACCCAATCTTCTCACCCTCCCTCCTTCACTTGGGGTAGGATTCACTTTCACACGGGGATTCCTCGTCATAAAAGCCCGGTCTCATCTTTTATTTCTCGGAGGCCCTGGGCTTACACACCTGCTTGGGAGTTGTGTGACCTTCAAGAATCACTGTGTTGGTCTCTCCTCAGTTTCCTCTTCTGTAAAATGAAAGGGCAGGAGAAGAACACCCACCCCGTGGTGTTGCTATCACTGAATGTGATAACACTTACACATTAACTGAGCAGAGGGGATAGTTGTGTGCAAGGAAGCCTACTATTTCAAGGACACTTGATTTAGATCCGTTATGCAAACTTGACTGTTAGCAGTATTCTACCTTTGTTAGAGCTTTGGTGTGCTACAGGGTAAATCCTGCATGTTTGTCTCGCCACTCAAAGGTAAGCTCCTTGGGAACAGGTAAGCATAGTTCTTTCACCTCTGTATCCTCCCCAAATGCAAGTATGGCGCTTTAAGCAAAGTGACAAACTGAGAAATGTTTGTTAAATTGATTTAGATTTGCTGCAGGAGTGAAGGAAGAGTGTTCAAGTCAACAGCAAGCATTGTATGGCTGCTTACTTCCCCCCGTGCTTACAAGGGAAGGTAGCACAGAACCTCTTCCTGTCTCAGAACTTACAAGTACCAGGCTGAGGTGTAGTAAGTATCAATTAAGAAATGAAGGAGGCTCGGCACCTGTGGCTCAAGCGGCTAAAGCACCAGCCACCTACACCTGAGCTGGCGGGTTCAAATCCAGCCCGGGCCCGCCAAATAACAATGATGGCTGCAACCAAAAAATAGCTGGACGTTGTGGTGGGCGCCTGTAGTCCCAGCTACTTGGGAGGCAGAGGCAGGAGAATCGCTTGAGCCCAGGAGTTGGAGGTTGCGTGAGCTGTGATGCCAGGGCACTCTACCCAGGGTGACAGCTTGAGGCTCTGTCTCAAAAAAAAAAAAAAGAAATGAAGGAGAAAGAATAGTGCATGGTTAGCACACTGGAGTCCATCTTGAGTTTAGGTTCTGATTTGAGCACTTGTTAATGCAAGACTTTGGCAAAACATTTAGCTGTACTCAGCCTGTGTTTTCCTATCTGTACAGCAGAGATAATTATAGTACTCCCCCATCGGCTTATGGTGTAATCAAATGGGGTGATTTGCTATAGGACTTACCACAGGGGATGTGCCTAATCAATATCAGCTATTATTGTTATTAATAATTCATTACTATTTTCAAAGCACTTTTCATGCTAGGGTGCTGCTGCCCTTTGGCTAAATCTGGGGAAAGAGTAGTTACCATTTGGATTTTCCGAGCACCCTTGAATGCTGGGGTAGCAGACTTATAGTTCTTTTTTTCCTAGTGACCAGTGCGTCACTAGTATGCCCAGGAATCTTGTATGTTTCCCATTGTTATTCCAAGATTGTCCCGACTTAGCAACCTTCTTTCTCTCCCCTCCCCCCCCTTTTTTTTTTTGAGGCAGAGTCTCCCCTTAACACCCTTGGTAGAGGCATCACAGCTCACAGCAACCTCCAACTCCTGGGCTTAGGTGATTCTCTTGCCTCAGCCTCCGGAGTAGCTGGGACTACGGGCATCCGCCACAACACCCGGCTATTTTTTTGTTGCATTTTGGCAGGGGCCGGGTTTGAACCTGCCACCCTTGGTATATTGGGCTGGCGCCCTACTCACTGAGCCACAGGCGCTGCCCCACCTTCTTTCTCTTTAAAGGACACAACAATGTACTCAGCCTTACTATGAAACTAATTTATAGCTTTCACATGAAAGCTATAACCCAGTTATAACCTAAAAATATGGGGAAGGGGGAGAGGGAAGGGAAGGGGGGGCGGATGGGCGGAGGGACAGTGATTGGTGAGATTACACCTGCGGTGCATCTTACAAGGGTACATGTGAAACTTAATAAATGTAGAATATAAATGTCTTAAAACAATAAGAAAATGCCAGGAAGTCTATGTTAACCAATGTGATGAAAATGTGTCAAACGGTCTATAAGACCAGTGTATGGTGCCCCATGATCGCATTAATGTACACAGCTATGATTTAATCATAAAATAATAAAAATAATAAATAAAAAATAAATCTTTCAAAAGCAAAATAAATAAATAAATAAATAAATAAAGGACACACCTGACTCCATCTCAAATAGCTCTGCTTGTGATGTAAGAAATCTCTACCAAGATGGTTTAAAAGCTTGGAAGAAAAAAAGAAAGAAAGAAAAGAGAGGAAAAAAGGCCAAAGCGGTACTTTGTTTTGCTGGCAAGAGGTATTTATGTTGCCTTTAATGGTCTTGAAGGATGTTGTAAAATACTTGAGGCTTCAGGGCTGCTTAGATTGTTGATTTTATGGGCAGCTTGTTTAGTTAGCTGTTTGTGTTTGTGTTACATTTTTGAATTTAAAAAAAGTTTAAGCACTGTCTTTCCCAGAGGGAGTTGATTTTGGAATTGCTGAAAGGTTCAAATGTGGTATTTTTAAAAGTTAAAACACCAGATTCTAGCAATTTTACTGATTTATGCTAAAGATTCAGCACATTCTTACCTAAAAATTGGATTTGATTATTCTTTTTCTTTTATGCCTCCAAAATGCCATTGTTTCATTCTATGTACAACTTAAGTTAGAGTTAATTAAACTAGTGTATGCAGTAATTTATATCACAGTGAGTGTCCTTGGGAGATGTGAGGCCCAGGGTTTTACCTTTTGGTCTCATTTCAATGCAATAGTGACGAGTTCACAGGGTTATTGGGAAAGGGTGTTACTCTCTTCCACTCATTCTTTTGTGTGTGACAAATCTGGGGAGAACATTCCAATGCTGTGTTCCAAATTTTCCTCCTTACTGAATTGAGAGAAACTTTGGAATTTTGGAAAGCCTTCCTGAACTTTTAGGATGAACAAAATAACACTATGACAAGTTAAAGTGATTTGCATCTGTTTGAGGTGATGGGAGCCTTCAGCATGTAAAAGTAAACACGCAGAGTGCCAGCCAGAGCTATTCCAAGGCAGAAAATGGCGCAAGAACAATTCATGCCTGCATACACTTTGAAAAAAACTCAAAATTGGTGTGTTGTGCCAAAAACACCTCTACCTCCATCCTAGCATTCTTTTGAAGAAAGGAACCAATATCATAATTTACAGAGAGACAAACCAGAGCATTCAATAGAGACCTGGGCCAACCAATACTGACAAAATAACAATAATGATACCATGGACTATTGATTCATTTACACTCTTTATTTCTGCTAGTCTTCTAATGCCTCATGAGCTAGTCGAGATGCCAGAGGGCACATTTGCACCATGACATATGCACATTCTCAAGTCTATGATTGTCAACTGATTAAGCATCTTTATTCAAATCCTCAACTTGCTATGGTCTCGCTCCTAGTCTTTTGGCATTTTTGTCTTGCCATATTGTTACCCAAAGCTATGAAAATAGTACACTGCATTTTCCCAGGTGGCAGAGATAGTTGGTCTTTGATTATTTAACCTCTTGGTGTTGGTTAGACAGAAAACCCCATGTGAATGTTTATACATTTTATGCAGAATTTTTGTAGAAAGTTTTGCCTTAAATCCCAGCTTGGAAGCCTAGGCCTAGTTTGGGTTAGGCGTAACATTTCTTGGTCTCTCTCTAGGAATTTTGGAGCTATTTTATTCGAAACAAGAGTTGCCATTATGCTCAGCTTTTCATAGATTTTGCTCTTAACATCCAATTTTCTTCTGGACATTCTGACAACAACGCCAAGGAGAACACTGTAACCCATTGCCACCTTTTTTCTGCAGAGTGACAATAACATGAACCTACTCAAATAAATGTACATTCCCTTATCTGACCCAATCAAATGAAAGCATATGCCAAGGTGAAGAGTGGAAGTAAGAGGTTATGGTTAAGAAAGGGGAAAGTAGTTGAAGAGGCACTGAATAGGTGTTGCCAATAATCCCAGTCTAACAGAAGTAGGGGAAGGAGTTGATGACAGATCGTCTGGATGTACTGAGCTTTAACTGAAATGATCCAGACAGATTGTCTGGATACTGAGCTTAACTGTAATGATTCAAGAATTAGATCTGGAAGTTTCAGAAGTTGCAAACTGGTTTATGGGAAAGTTAGTGAGACCCCCAAATGAGAGGGATCTATGGAGTCCTTCTCTGTAGATCACACGGACTGTGGCTGAAGTCCTTGGTTTCTTAGAAGATACAATAGAAAGAAGAGTAACTTCTTTCTGCTCCTTCAGTAATGTTCCCTTTATTTCCAGAATGATATTTAATCTAGGACTAGAACCTTATGGCCTTTGGGAAGACAAAGTATTCCTGCAGTTTTTGGTGAATGATGATTAGCTTTTTCAGAGGAATTTACCCTCATTGAAAGAAAAGCCAAGAAACCATAATTACCTGTAATTTTGGAAAATCATTTACTCCAAATCACCTCTGGATACAACAGTGCTAGGACACAAACCTACACATACACACAGACAAACACAGCAGAGAAAATAATTCCCTTCCCGATAGAACTGTTTGCTGCAGTTAATTACAGATACAAGGACACTTAGACTTAAAATCATTTGGCTGCTCTCTAGCATTCTTATTTCTAACCAATGAACTTCTACTTCTTTAAAGAGTGAGTTTCTTGGCCAATTGATCTTAAAACTATAACCATAGTAAATTAACAAAATAAACAGAATTTTCCAAATTGTTTTCTGGCTCCTGTTACTCATCTACCAAGAGCCCCTTCTAATCTATAATTGATTTCCTGGTGTTTTAAGAACTTTCTTAATGGCTCTTTAGACATATCAGACAGGAACTCATAGACCTACTATTCCATGCCTCTCATCATTTTCCCGCTGTTCTTAATTTCCATTTCTCTCTCCTGGAGTTTAAACATAAGTTTGTATTTATAAATTCTCCCTTTTGGTTGCTGGATAAAAGTGGAGTAGTTCTAAAGGCATCAAGGAGTCTAATTAAAGAAGGCCCCCAAATATGTGAGCATCAGGGAAAAGTTCTGATCTCAGGCCCTTGAAGATGCAAAAGCTGATCTGGAAGTTTAGTAGCTCCTGAAGAACCTTTGCTAACCTCTGCTATGCCTTTAAAAGTAGACCTGCCTTGCTTAGGTCAAATGAATTGGTAACTGGGCTTTAAATATTGAGGTAAATAAACAAACTGAGAATTCCACAGCAATTATTCTAAACCTTGTACTGTATAAAACGGGATTCTATTTCATTTAAAGCTATTAATCTTTTCATTGCTACCAAAGTCTTCCAAATCAACTCTGCCCTAGGATTAAAAGTCAACTACTTGTTATATAGGAAATATTGCAAAATTCCTTATTCTGTCACATGGGAAAGTAAAGAGAATAAACCCCGTTCTCCACCATGGATGCTAAAATGGATGTGAGAAATTGCAAAATTTATCACCTAAGAAAACATTGTTTCACTCTAGTGGGAGGGAGGTGGCCAGGGCATGTAGAAGAGAGAAGGGGAAATGGTTTGGGAGAACTCATTTCTTTGCCTCCTTTTCTACCCTTACATCCTAACAGAGTACACATTAGAAGCTGTATGAGGTTTTGTTTGTTTTGAAGAGATGTTTGAGAGAAGATCAAATGCTTGTGAAAAGTACTGCATCAGCGGCGGCCTTAGAAACTGAAGTGTCCCGGAAGTCGTGTAAGTCCGGAAATATCCCACATTTCTATTTATTTTGGCAATTTTACTTAAAAATAGCTAGAGCTAGAGTTCATGCTACAATTAAATTTTCCCCAGGCACCATGAAATGAAAACACATATTATATTTGATTTTAACTAGTTGAGAAAAATGGTGGTTTTCTGAAAGTTCATTGTATGACCCTGAAATAAAAGTTAACAGTTCTTCACGTGGGAGAACCATGCTACCATTTCAGTGGGAAGTATTTATAGAATCAGGGGTTTTCTGGGTTGGAAGAAGTCTTAGGTCACTGAGTTCTCTTCTTCTATCACATGTTTGAAACTCTGCTACCACATTACAGAAAAGTGTTGGCAAGCTTGGACTTGAAGTTGTGGTGGTACAAGACTGACTTCCACTTCAAGATACCAACTTTTTTTTTTTTTTTAATATGGCTCTAATTTTCAGAAGGAGGTAAAATAATATCAACTAAAACTTTAGTAGTCCTTACTGTATGTCAGACATCATTTTAAGCACTATAATATATTTGGGAAGTATATCCACCCAAAGAGACACATACACAGTCTATATGTATAATATCAATAAACCCTCACAACAACTCTATGAGCTAGATTCAATTGTTACCCCTATTTGACAGATTAGAAAACTGAGGCACATGTAAGTTAGGTGATTTGTCCAAAGCCACACAGCTAGGAATCAAGAGAATCAGGATCTAAACCCTGTAAACCTAGGCAATCTGACTCTACATTCTATACTCTTTTATTTTTTTTAATTTATTTTTATATTTAAGACAGAGTCTCACTTTGTTGCCTTTGGTAGAGTGCCATGGTGTCATAGCTCATAGCAACCTCAACTCTTGGGCTCAAGTGATCCTCTTGCCTCAGTTTTTCCTTTTTAGTAGAGATGGGGTCTTGCTCTTGCTCAGGCTGGTCTTGAACTAGTGAGCTCAAGCAATCCACCTGCCTTGTCATGCCAGAGGATTACAGGCATGAGCCACTGAGACCAGCAATTCTGTCCTCTTGATGATTATATTTCAGCCTCTCTGATGGGTATAACTTTCCTTCATGCCTAATATGGAAGTTTGCATGTTGTAGATGCTTAATAAAAATATTTTTAACCAATTTTATTTCAGGATCATTATTCTATACAAATTCCAATTAGTTTTACATACAATCATCAAATTGCCTTAATAAATACAGTTGAAACATTAGAATTTTAAATTATGATTTATAGTCTGCCTACTTCAAGAAAACATGAGGGAATAACAGGTATATAACACTTGATGGTGTAAGATGATAATTAAATTAAGGCTTATCAGAGCAGTGACTGAACCCATCCAGCCAGTACCTTATTCAGGCAGTGCTAAATTCTCCTGCTAAGATGTCCATCATGGGTGGCACCTATGGCTCAGCGAGTAGGGTGCTGGCCCCATTTACCAAGGGTGGTGGGTTCAAACCCAGCCCCGGCCGAAACTGCAACAAAAAAATAGCTGGGCATTGTGGCGGGCACCTATAGTCTCAGCTACTCAGGAGGCTGAGGCAAGACAATCGCCTAAGCCCAAAAAAGCTGGAGGTTGGGCTCAAGCAATAGTCCTCAAGCAAGAAGAACTATAAAGTGCTTCATTGATGCCTATAGCAGTAGGTCTTTGAACCATTTGTGCCATAGAAGGAAATTCCAAATATGCAAGAGCTGTAGAAGCATAGCTCCTATGTAGGGTAACAGGAATTACTAAATCTTATCAGTACAACTTATTTTTATGGTCTTTCTACCACTATTTATCAGCCTATGTCACTAATTTGTCTGTCCATCTGTCCGTCCATCCATCCATCCATCCATCCATCCATCCATCCATCCATCCTTTTATCCAGTATTTTATGCCATGTATCACTTGGTGCTTCAATATTGATACTAGAAAGGAATACATGGAAAGGTAATAATAGATTTCCCATTTTCTTAATTCATATTATTTGGTAAACACAAGTAGGCGTTTAAGATAGTTGCTTTGAGTTGATAGAATTCATTCCAAAAAGAAGTATGTTTTAATGCAGAGTTGGAGCATTAAGCATTCTTTAACTAGAAAAGTTTTTTTCTTTTTCCTCTCTCCCTTCCTACTTCCTTCCTTCTCTACTTCCTTTTTTTCTTTTCTTTTCTTTTCTTTTTTTTACTTTAGAAAAGGAATTTAATAGAGGATTTGGGCATCTGAATGATTGGAGGGGGGTGTACGTAATTCCCTTGCCTCAACCTCCCCAATAGCTAGGACTACAGGTATGTGACACCACGTCCAGCTGATTTTTTTGTGGAGTCAGGATATTGTTATATTGACCAGGCTGGTCTTGAAATCCTGGGCTCAAGTGATCCTCCTGGCTTGGCCTCAGCCTCTCAAAGTGCTTAATTTCTCTTGAAGGAAGTTCATCATTGGGTGTAATTATAGTTTACCCAAAACTTTCCATGGGGTATGGATTCTTAATTCTTCTTCTGAATCATGGTCCCTTGAGGAGTCCTCTGTATTTGAAGAATATTCTAAAGTAATGGTTGCAGTAGATACTGGACTGTGCCTGAGGCTGGTTCCAAAGCATGGACATCTTAGCAGGAGAATTAGCATTGCCTGAATAAGGTACTGGCCAGATGGGTTCAGTCAGTGCTCTAATAAGCCACAATCTACTTTGCAACCACAGCAACAGCGGCTTAATTCCCATCTAGGACTTTGGCAAGCTTCTGATTGCACCTTTTCCTCCCAGATTGAGCCTTAGGCATTTCCTTCAAATTCAAGTGATCCTGAGTTTTCAGTGAACATGGAGAATGGGTGATCCTGGAGTAGAAAGCACAACAGGGGCACAAAGGACCAGATAAAAAGGAGATTCCTTTATACTATGGCATTTTCAAAGCAGGCGACTTGAGTTCACCTTTTAATTATCATCTTACCCCACCAAGTGTCATCATTTGCTTGGTGGAGCACTTCTTTCTTATACCTACTCTCAGCTTTTATACTTCACAATTTGGAGGATCTTGAGACTTTTTGTTTTATTACCTATGAGCACTTCCACTGATTTAACCAAGGGAACGAAGACCTGAATTCTGTGATTCTACTTAGCTTTTCTTCACCCTCAGGGAAATCTAGCACTCTTGCTCTCATTTACTCCCTTCCTTCTGATGGAATAAAAATAGTGGGAGACTGCAGGTGGCCATTTTCTGTCTCCTCCTTTCCTTTTAGAATTCTTTCTCAGTCAATTCACATCGACTATGTGCTGTTATCTCCTGATCAGGAGGAAAGCAGCTTAGAACTTAAATACATCTTTATGTATTTCTGGAGCTCCTATCTTTAAAATGAAAGGATCAAACCAAATGATTTCTGAGCCTCTTCTACCTCTTCACATAACATGGCCCTAGGGTTTTTATGGAGCAGAAATTCATAGGATTTTATTTTAAAATCCAGATCTATGTGTTTGAGTGGGGTGGGGTAGGAAAGAGTTTCCTAGGAGATGTAATCAAAAGGCAGTAGTCAGACATCAGAAATCTTTTGTTATGGGCTGAATTGTGTCCCCACTCCAATTCAAATGTTGAAGTTTTAATTTCCAGTCAAAATATGACTGGTCTTATCTACAGTCATACCACCCTGAATGTGCCAATCTCATCTGACCTTAGAAGCTAAGCAGGGTTGGACCTGGTTAGTACTTGGATGGGAGATAGTGTTTTTGCAGACATAATTATGTTAAAATGAAGTGAATGGGGTAGGCCTTATAAACAGGATATTTGGACACAGAGATCAAGACACAAGGAGAGGAGGCCATTTATAAGCCAAGCAAAGCGGTCTAAGGCAGGCCACCCTCCCTATGGCCTCAAAAGGACTGATAACCTGGATTTTGGGCTTTCAACCTACAGAAATGAGAAAATAAATTTCTGTAGTTTATGCCATCCAGTCTGTGGTACGTTATCATGGCAGACTAAGCAAACTAATACATCTTTTATATCTGATTCCAAAGTGCAAAAAAAAAAAAAAAGTTCAGTGACCTCCTCTCAAAGGTTACCTCATAGGCCTCACAGGTGTTTAGGCAAATACCGGATGCCCTTTGGTATGAACCGTGGACTTGACTAAGAAATACAGCCTCCAATCACAGCAGGAAATGGAATCTGGGAACTTGTATGACACAATTCAGTCTTGCTGAGAATTTGGGGCTAATATTTAACTCTGAATTGACACAGGCAATTCTTCTATAACAGATTAATACAACATTTTAAAATGCACATGCAACTCTTGAGTTTTATCTAGATATATGAAATCTTTTACTCTTTTTTGGGGGGCTGAGAAGTGGTATGTATTATGTGCTGCTTTTTTGATTTTTATGCTTTTTTTCATTCTTGCCACAGTCTTTCTTTGGGCTTTCTTGGGCTTTATATTTTTCTTTTCCATTTTCTCCATGTTTCTTAGCCACATCCTGTAACAGGTTATTTCTTCTTCCATCACGTCTTCATCCAGCTCTGGCAGGCCTCCTCCTCTTCCATCCCTCTATTACATTTCCTGCCTTTCTTTCTTGCTGTCTGTTCCTTGCTCACCATCTTCACCTCTGTTTGCTTAGTTCTCGTCTCCTCAAGTTTTATTTATTTTTGCCTCTTCGTTCAGCATTTCTAGTTCGAATTTCCCTCCTCTGCTCTTTCTTTCTTGCTCTGATCTGCTGACTTGCTTCTGTTCCTCCTCTTCTGTTCCCGTCCTGGGAATTTCTTTGGCCCACCTTTCCTTCTCTTCTGAGATTTCATGTTCTTATTGGTAGATGAGAGCTGATACTGTAAACATTACAAAAATAACTGCATTGAGAACAGGTGGTTCCTTCAGTGTCCCCCAAAACAGAGCCTTTGGGTCAGCCCAGAATGCCTGGGCTTCATATGATGCAGGAGACAGCATTGGTGTTGGAGAGGGCTCTGTGTCTCAGTCACAAGACCCATCATTCCAGATCTTTAGGACTCCTCACTGACAACTAATCCCACCCCAGCAAAAAATTAAGAGGCACTGGGTGACCTGGAAAAAGAAAGAATGAACCTGCCTTCACCCCTTTAAACTTATGTTCCTGCCAAGTTTCTTCTGTGGCCCTTGCTCCCTGATTCACTAT
Organism: Loris lydekkerianus; assembly: GCA_963574355.1. Classification (NCBI taxonomy): domain Eukaryota; kingdom Metazoa; phylum Chordata; class Mammalia; order Primates; family Lorisidae; genus Loris; species Loris lydekkerianus. The sequence continues at coordinate 13,762 of CAUYPK010117256.1, forward strand.
CCAGCTACTGTGCACTGGGTCCTGCCTTTAAATAGTCCCCATCCTTCCCTATGGGTGGCACCCTGAGTCACATCCCTGCTAAGCTTTCCCAGTCCTCCTCCAGCCTCAGGTGCAATTTAGGGTCAGGAAGCAGCAAAATTATCATTGTAAAATCGGTCTCTCATCTTGTGCCTTCCTCACAACATTAGCTCCAAATATTCAGCCCACACCTTGGCATTTATTTTTCAACAGAGCTCCCAAGGAGACCCAAATAAGAGCTTTTTCTTTCCTTACTTGTCTTTCTCACTTTCTTTTTCCTCTTTCACCATGTCTTTAGTTCTCCTTCTTTTTTACTTAATGACTCAAGTTTTAGTTAATCCCTTACATTTATTTGTTCATTCATTCATTCTCTCATTCAACAAAAATCTATGAAGTGACCGAAAGTGCACCAGATCCTTTCTTCACTTGCAATGGCACAGGTGGTACTTCTAACGTTTGTTTATGGTCTAGCTCTTAGAAAAAGACGCCCACAAATTTTGATCAATAGAAATTTCTAGGCGTTCTTGTGGCAAAACAGAAATTTCTATTTTTAATGCATTTTTTTCTTTAATTGTGCTTACACTGAATATGAATTTCAAATAGTTTCCATTAGTCTTTTTTTCTCCTTTGCACAATTTCAGAGTCCCAGAACTTGAAAGGATACATGCTTTATTACTAATTATAAGTTTGACGGATATTACCACTGGTCCTATAGGTACTTTGTGCAGGCAGGTGAGAAGCATCTTATGAAGTATATGCATTAATTTCCTTTATTTTGACAACAACATACTGTGGTAGATATTACCATTATCCTGTTTTACTGATGAAACTGAGTTTTGAATAGTTTATACTTTTTGGCCAAGGGCTTTTACTTGGTGAGTAGGGAGGTGAGGACTTCTGTTTTGCCCGATATCAAAGCCCGTGTTTCTTTAGTCACTGTTTTCCAATTTTCAAATAATCCAAAGCAGTGGAAGTGGAAATTTGCCTCGCTGAGTAACCATAGGGATAGGCATGGAATCCATCCCTTTGGTTGGAATGGACCTTTTCCGACCCATAAGCCAGGAGGCTAGTGGACAGAATATCTGTTTGGCCCACCCACACGTGTGAGATAGATCACTGGAGGATGGCAGGATCCCAACCAGGTGGGCTTACCTTCTGAGTCTTGGGCATGTCAGTGTGGCGTTGGGCACGGACAGAACGAGCAGACTTGGCAGGCTTGAGGGGTGCACAGTACATCTCCAGCCTCCTCAGATCACAGCTCCGGAAGCAACACTCATCCACAATGCCTGTCTGAGGCGCTCTTCGACTGCTGGAGCCGTACCCTGTGGGCTTATCTGCAAATCAAGCAGAGAGGGCTCATGTTAGGGGACAATCCACTAACATCACAGTCTTCCACGCTGTTCCTGATGCCTCTCCTCTCCCCACATCTAGCCAGCCTACCATTCTCCAATGTCTCAACCTTTACTTGAAGCTTCCCCAACAATTCCTGATCTCATGGCTCCTCCTGGATGTGTGTGTCTCCTGGAGTCAGTGCCATGCTCGTTAGCACTCACTCACTCAGCACACTTTTGTGTTAATTCTGCCTGTGTTTTCAGCAGTCTGCCGTCCTGGATCTTATCGATACCCATTTCTAGTCTTTCATCATATATTGCCTTACTTAGAAGGATGGTAGGAATATTAATTAAAGGAAGATACATGCACTGTTTTCTTCATCACTTTGGCAAAGCTGAGTAGTATTTACATACAGGACAGTTCACATGTTTGCTTTTTTGCTTGACTGCACAGCAAAGAAGTTTAAGTCTGGAAAAGCCTCCTGAGTTTACTGATGTGAAAACCAACACTTGGGGTTGGGAATGATTTGCTCCAGGTCATTCGGGTCCCAAGTTGTGGAGTCAGGATTCAGACTCAGACCTACTTGCTACAAAGCCCATGTGCCTCATTGAGTGCAGGACACCCGTTAAATGGCCCCTTGACAAGTCACTTAAGTCTCTAGGTCTCAGTTTGCTCATTTATATAATGGAGTTAACAATATTTTTCTGTTAAGAATTGTTTGAGAATTACATGAGATAATGTATGAATAATGATTGGCACAGCTCTTGCCCCAGAATAGGCCCTCAGTAAATATTGGTTTGCTTCCTATGTATAGCCTTTCCCAGGTCTTAGATGGTCTGTGAAGAAGCATTGTCACTACTGACTGCATGTAGAAGCCTTGGGCCTTGAAACTGATAACAATGCCAAGGTGATAGGACTTCTTCTCCCCACACTCCCTGAGACCAGAACAATCAATTCTGTTTTCTTATCCAGACTGAGATAATGAACTGATGGTCCACCATTTCTGTGATTCTGATTGCCCAGAGGGAACACCATGAATAACAATTCTTTTGATATTTACAAATCAATCAGATCTCTTTACTTGGCAAGTAGGTTTTGGTTTGGTTTGATTTTTTTTTTTGGTTTGATTTGGGCACACTTTTCCTGGCTCTAGATTTTAAAGAGAGGGCAAAACAAGTTTACATGGAACTTAAAATGTACCTGAGTTATTTGTAAACTTTTTGTCATAGCAGACATTTTGTTAAACCAAATCTTACATATGTATCAGTGTATGAAACAGACAAAAGTGAGTCTGCTCTGGCTCAGGCAAGGGCAGAAGGCTTGGATCTTGCTCTTTTTTTCTCTTCCCTTATCTCCTTTGGTGGTGGTGGGGTGGGGAGGACTGTGTCTTCTCCACTAATGTCTAGGCTTTGTGGAAGAAAATTTGTAAACCACTACTACAGAAGCATCCAATCTGATGCATATTCAATCTTAATTCCAGACAAAAGAAAGCATTATATTTTAAATAGAAAGTCTTATGTTTGCATAATAGTGACACCATACTTGAGGATGGGGTTATGAAAGTCAAAATCCTCATGTAGTTTGAACTCCTTCAATGGGGGAGATCAGGCCCTTCATAATAGCCTGCTACCAAACTAGTTTGGCCGCCTCACTGCTGGAAGGGCCAGCCGTCCATGGCATCCTCTAAGAGCCCAAATGTTTTCCTGATGCTTGGCACAGGAGCCTGGTGGCTGCTTCCTCCTGTGATGCAGGTTTATTGTCATTCTTGGGGCAGCTGGAGATAGTAACTCAGGGTTCATTTGTGGTCTCTCTGGGCGGGATCTGCTGCTCCCTCCTGGAGCAAACCCTGTGGGCTCCTCATGGTTGTGAGGCTTGAGAGGGACCCTGCCCTAGCAAGCCAGGAGTCAGCTGGTCCCCTGAGCAATGCAAACAATGTTTTTTTGTTTTTATAATCTTTCCCGGAACTATAAACTAGAGGAAAGACACAAATGGGCTTACAAGGTTCTTTGTAATCCACAGAGGACCTTTACATACTATTTGCTAAGTGGTTAGCCAGTAAAGTGTAGCTGATATACTTTGGTTTTTCTCTTAGGATGGGAAGGAAGCAGAAGGTGACTTGGCCTATTATGTGTTAACTGTCCCTGGAGTCCATCCACCACAGGTAGTGATTGCTGTCCAGTTGAAACTATAAATTTCTTAATGGGATGTAATTGGAATTCATGTGTTGATTGTGAAATAATTTGATGTTTGGGGGTAGGAATTGTTCCAAAAACTTTCAAACTTAGCTAACTCAGAATCAACTGATTTCAAAATTCATGCTTTTGGATTGAACATGGAAAGGGGTAGGCTTTGGGATTCCAGGACCCATTAAGAATTTCCATTTTAAGCACTTCTAACTTAATCCTGCTTCTGAGATCTCATAGGTGGTTCTGCCTGCTACAGGAGGCAGACATCAGCTTTCATCTTGGGATGGCAAAGATTTCTGTGAATTGCATATTCCTTTGTTGGCAACTATCAAAAGCCATGAAACTCACCCCAGGTTTATTTCCTCTTTTAAAATAGAAAGTGGCTGGGCACCTGTAGCTCAAGTGGCAAGATACCAGCCACATACACCAGAGCTCGCGGGTTTGAATCCAGCCTGGGCCTGCCAAACAACAATGACGGCTACAACCAAAAAAATAGCTGGGCGTTGTGGCAGGCGCCTGTAGTCCCAGCTACTTGGGAGGCTGAGGCAAGAGAATCACTTAAGCCCAGG
>CAUYPK010117263.1:0-16543 GCA_963574355.1 Loris lydekkerianus
ATATATGGAGAACACTTAGAGATCTAAAAATAGATCTGCCATTCAATCCTATAATTCCTCTACTGGGCATATACCCAGAAGACCAAAAATCACATCATAACAAAGATATTTGTACCAGAATGTTTATTGCAGCCCTATTCACAATTGCTAAGTCATGGCAAAAGCCCAAGTGCCCATCGATCCACGAATGGATTAATAAATTGTGATATATGTATACCATGGAATATTATGCAGCCTTAAAGAAAGATGGAGACTTTACCTCTTTCATGTTTACATGGATGGAGCTGGAACATATTCCTCTTAGTAAAGTATCTTAAGAATGGAAGAAAACGTACCCAATGTACTCAGTCCTACTATGAAACTAATTTATGGCTTTCACATGAAAGCTATAACCCAGTTATAACCTAAGAATAGGGGGAAGGGGGTAAGGGAGGAGAGGGAGGGGGAAGGTGGGTAGAGGGAGGGGGATTGGTGGGATTACACCTATGGTGCATCTTACAAGGGTATATGTGAAACTTGAATGTGGAATGTAAATGTCTTAGCACGGTAACTAAGAAAATGCCAGGAAAGCTATGTTAACCAGTGTGATGAAAATATGTCAAATAGTCTGTGAAGCTAGTGTATGATGCCCCATGATCATATCAATGTACACAGCTATGATTTAATAAAATAAAAAAAAAGAATGCAGCTACTTCAACGCTTCACTGTTATAAATAATCTCTCTCCCTTGATCATACATGGCCTCATGGGACATAGCTTTATTACAAACTCTATTGATGCTATTTCTTCTTAACTAACTCTATACTAGAATTTCTGAATAAACAATTCATAGCACTATATTATTCTCTCTTACAGTATTAGATAGTCTTGTTACTCAGTCTATTCCTAGGACTATATTTTTTGCCTGGGTATGTTTTGTCTGACTTACTTGATTGTGTCATTACCAGTCCTGCTCAGCCCAAAAATGGGCCCTTGATACCTGTAGTCAAATCTTGCTGACAACTACTAGCATGCTTAGATTCTGAATATCTATGTTCTATGTTTCATACTTCAAAAGCGTAAGGCATGCATGAGAAACTACATCAGCTAAGACATTATTTTGTGACTTTCCAAACGACAAAAAGAAAAAAAAAAAAAAAACACAAAAAATAAAAATTCAAACTGGCTTACATAAGTAAATGACAAGCAAACAAGAAATGTGTTAACTTAAAAAAAATTAGAAAGAACAGACTAGAAAATTCATGTATAAGAAAACTAATAAATTAATTACATAAAAACCATTCCTAAAACACAAAACACAAATCCCCAATAAAAGTCCTTATGTACTTATTCTAAATATACACCAAGAGTGTCTTGACTTAAAAGAGTTAAGGAAATTAGTCCATAAAAATGGGATATTTTCTTTGTAAAATGCAAAACTTCCAGATTTGAATACTTGAGTAACTACAAAGGTGTAATGTGTAGAAATATAGAAATTTAAATCAGCATTCTCTTTTTTCATGTAGAGCTTTCTTCTTAATGTTATTTAATGAAATATGTGTGCTATGACTCAGTTTTGTGGCTTGTTTCTACACTTGTTCTGACCTTCCTTTGCCTTTGATGTCAGCCAGGATACACAGACATTAACAGCTTCTACCCTTTCAAATACAAATTTATACTGTATTCTAATGACTTTTGACATTCTTAGTCATTTCAACATTTTAGTAACTAAATGGTCTAAAGCTAGTAGGCAAAAATATGCGCAACTCTTTGATTAACTATACCTTGATGTTTTGAACCTTGAGGGGTATAATCTGAAATATCCTTCACAATAACCTATGCAGACAAGGGGAAAGTAAGACTTCAATAGCCACTAGACAGCTTGGATGACAGCCAGATGAGCCAATGTTCTAAGGGCTGTCAGTGACTTTGAAGTGAATTTTGCAAAGGTGCAAATTTCTCTGTCTTAGATAGGCAGTTCTGTTATTATGAAAGGGTACCCACAAAGCTACAGTGCTTTAAACCAATTAATGATAAACAATTTTTTTTTGTTTGTTTAAAGGAATGTCAGTGGGGCATTGCATATAGAGTCAGATTTACAGTATGGTACTGAGTAGCTCAAATGTAAGAAGTGGTCAAATAAATGAAATGGATTTATGCAACTTAAATAGTTAGAAAGTCAAACCCTTATATGTTTCTAATCTCTTAAAGCAAAATATAATTCTTTTGCTTTTCCATAGTATTTCCTCTTTTGAGCAACATTCCCCCTTAACCATAAAAAAATTAAAAGATGAACATAATAACCAAGTGATTTGTATATGTGTTTATCTAAGAAGAACCCCCATTTTTGAATTCTTTGATAAGTATAATATTTCTCGGGTAGAGTTCTAAACAAATATATGAATAGATTCTTAACAGAAAAAATGTTAAGAGTATATAAAAGTCAAATTATCAGGCAGATGGATAATAATATTTATCGACTTTATAGTGTTCATGGGAATGGAGAGATATATGAAGGAACATTTTAGAATATTGGTGATGAAAATTAATAAATGTAGTATATTTTTATTTCAGTGGGGTTGTTTTGTTTTGTTTTGTTTTGTTTTGTTTTGTTTTGTTTTGTGACAGAGTCTCAAGCTGTCGCCCTGGGTAGAGTGCTGTGGCATCATAGCTTACAGCAACCTCCAACTCAGGCTCAAGTGATCTTCTTGCTTCAGTTTTTCTATTTTTAGTAGAGACGGGATCTTGGTTTTGCTCAGGCTGCTCTTGAACTCGTGAGCTCAAGCAATCCATCCATCTGGGCCTCTCAGAGTGCTAGGATTACAGATGTGAGCCACCACGCCTGGCTTCAATGGAATTTTTTTTTTCTTTTTTCTTTTTCCTTTTGATACTCTGACAAATAGACTGGGACATAGCATTATACAGAGTATATATATATATTTTTAACTGCTACTATCTAATACTATGCTTTTACTATGATAAACGTGTACTGAAACATACTCCTAGTACATAGATTATGGCAAGAGTAGGTGTAAGGTCTTTATCAATAGAGGTCCAGGCTGTACATATCTATTTAACTTTGTATAGGTCCCTATGTTGCTGAAGACACTGGAAGAAGCATGCTTATAAAAGTGAGAAAGCAAACTTAAGATTTACAGAGGCAATAGCATGTATTTCATTTAGCCCAATTCTCTTTTGAACAAGTGTTAAAAATTGTATTTTAATCTTCATTCTGATAATGAGCATAGAAGAAGGTATATATTAATTTATTAACTATGTGAACAAAAGAAGGGAAATTAAAATTTATAGCACTTAGATTTCTGCAGTGTATTGTTATTGATTGCTGTATGAAACTCATTTATTACGAATCCAAGTAATAAAGTCATTCTAAGATAATGATTAGTTAGGCATTAGTCAGCCTGCTGAAAAAATTGAAGAATTCAAAGTAATGAATTTAAAAATCTGTGGAAATATCAGCTATTGTCCTTTAGAGGGAAGACCTTTGTCCTCGTTTTACTAGATTGAGTTATCAGGATATTTTCCGTGAGCTTGATACAGGGTGGGTGGCACCCCAGCCAGCCCTGAGATGAGGAAATGTCCTGCCATCTCTCCCCTGAGGGTGTTGGTGTGGGGGCAGCGGGCAGAAGAGCCAGTTAGTTGGAGGGTAGGCAGAGGGGGCCACAGGAGGCTCCAGCAGCCACAAGGGCTAGACAACTGCTGGGGAGACACAAGCGCCTTAGTGTCTCCTCCTGGTCTCTGTCTTCCTCCCCTTCTACTGGCAGCTGAACCAGGGAACCTCCCCACTTCCCAGTCCTGGTCCATTTCATGTAAGTTTCCTAGGCCTGGGAACTAAAGGGATTGTATCCATTCATTTGTTGAGCCATGTATATACCTGTAAACAAAGGACCCAGGAGAAGATGTTTTCAGACTTTGGTTTTTCTCTCTACCAGAGGCTCTGGTGCTTTTTCTGTATTCTTTTCTATAAAACAAATCTTCTTACAACCAATCTGTGGTCCGTGGATTCATTGTTTGAATCCCCCATACCAAGAACCTACTGAAGATGAAATTGTGGTAGCGAGCCGTGGAATGATACCATTTTGTATGTGATTATCAAGATCTAGAAAGAGAGTTAGGATTTCTTGTGACTTTAAAATGTTGCAGGAATGATGACTTATAAATTATATATTTTAAAGTGATGAATGTAATATAAAATAGCTGTCTAGGCAGAAATTTATCTTTGGTCAAAGGACTGTGAGTGGATAATTGAATAAGGAGTCAAATTTACAGAAAAATAGTGTATACCACAAATGAAAAAGTGTTCACATAAGTGAAGCAGATGTATACAACTTAAACTGTGAGAGAGTTAACACAATTCCTCAATTGTCTGCCCCTGTAAGGGAATGTAACATATACTTTGGAAGACTAGTGCAACTTGCAGTGTGGATTCCATACTCCTGAGAATACTGGGAGCTTAGGTGGCTGTTGCACTATCTTTGGAAGAGTAGTTCAGAAGTATGATTATGAGTATGAAAAAGCTTCAGATCTCTCCATATTGATGAAAAACCTCATGGAATCTGTCCTAATAAGAAACTAAGTGCCAAAGAAAAAAAGATGGTAGAAGGAGAGTTGTGAGGAATCTATGGACTATAGGATCAGACTACCAGGACTGAAGCACAAACCTTCCAGTTAATTACTTACCTGTTTTATACTTTAATTTCTTGATCTGCAAAATGGCAGTGATGATGATAGTACAGATTTTGTGGTGTTGTAATCTGTGATTAAATCAGGTTAATGTAATGGTGATTAAATCGGGTTTAAATCAGTGGCTGGCACTGTCAGTATCAAGATTATCACTGAGAAATAGTCATATGGGTTTGATATATTTAAATACCCTTCTTGAATCAGTGTACTTAAAAATGACATTTAAATAAGACTTCAAATGGCCATTTGGGAAAAGGTGGTAACTTTTGAACTTATTCAGATGAGCTAATTTTTTGAGTTGATATTTAGAAGGGAAAAAAAAGAGAGAGAAAGAGAGAGAATTCTTTCTCTTGAATATTATTTATTTATTTTTTTTTTTTTTTTTTTGTTACAAAAGGCTTTCCAGCAGAATCTGTTTTTACTTCTATGCATGTTTTAGATCTCATTTGCATATTTTAGATCTCATTTGCTTTTACTTCTATTGTGAACCAAACAAAAAAAAAAAAAAAAAAAAAAAAGAGTGGATTTAATTTTATTGTTAGCATCACTTTAACCATTTCCTTCTATGTGTTTGTGTGTGGATGCACGTGTGTGATATTCTTGACCTTCTCTGTGCTTCATTCTAAACTGCACTGGATATGTAGCCTACAGAGAGGCTGTAACATGTCACTGGAAGTTGTGTCTAAGGCCGGGTCACGAGCTGCATGGAGCACTGATGATGGCCAGTAGCCATTAGTACTGGCATTTCCCCAGGGGGTGTGCACCTCAAATATTGGCATGAGAGTGGCTGGCTGGTTTTTGGCTGACCTCCAATAGACATAATATGCAAGTGAACACTAAACTTCACTTCTATCGTTCTATCTATTGTCACTCTTTTCTAAAATTAAAAAAATAAATAAATAAAAATTATATTACTTTCAGGTTCTGCTCTGAGCATGATACAGTGCGGAATCAGACAGAGGTAACTGCTTGCCAGAAGCCACCATTGTATAACTAAGTTCATAAGGAATTAGTGGAGATAAGTTCACATCTTCTGAGTACTGTTATAAAAATAAAATAGATGAATCAACTAAAAGTAATACAGAGCAATGGGGATGGCATGTTCTATTTTAAGTGGAGTTGTAAAGAAACCTCTCTTTGAAAAACTGAATTAAGAACAAGAACTGAGTTAAGTGAGGGAGCCCACCACGTGAAGAGCTGTGTGAAGAGTGACGAATGTTTCAGGCAGCATTAAGAAAATGTGCAAAGAGCTTGAGTTAGGAAAGAGCTTAATGTGTTCAAGGAAAAAGAAACACCAGAAAGTCATGTCCAATTAAACAAGGGGGTTGAAGAGAAAGCATTTTCAATTATTATCATGGAAGTACTGTGGAGCCAATCATGTAAGAATCTTGCATTTAATTTAATTGTAGGTGTAAGTCACTGCAAGAATTTAACTAATGAAGTTGCATTGTTACATACACACACATCATTCCCGGTCATTCTACTCTTTACCTCCATGAAATCAACTTTTTAGCTCCCACAGATGACCAACTGTCCTTCTGTGTCTGGCTTATGTCACTTATCATAATGACTTCATTCTTTGTTTATAACCTAATAGTATCGCATTGAATAAAAATACACCATATTTTCTTTCTCCACTTATCCATTGATGAACACTTAGGTTAATTCTGTATCTTTGACACTGTAAATGTGTTTCAGTAAATATGGGGGTACATATATGCCTTTTATACTCTGATTTCACTTTACGTCGATATGTAGTAGTGGGATTGCTGGATCCTATGGTACTTCTATTTTTTTTATTTTTTTATTTTTTTGAGATATTTCTGTACTTGTTTCTGTAAGACTATATTAACATTCTCACCAACAATGCACCTACATATGAGAGATCCATCTCTTTGTATCCTTGTGGGGCAAACTCAAAGCAGGGAGGTGTTTGTAATGAGAATGGATGTGGAATTTGGAGGAGTCAAATAGAATTGATAAGTATTAACAATCTTTTGGGGAATTTTTCTGTGAAGGCATGTGAGAAGAAGTGTGTGGCTACATAATAAGTTCAACAATAAGAAGGACAGATTAAAAATTTACTGATGCAAGTAGGCTGGCAGATCTGGTATTGGGGGAAAAAAGAGGTCCATTTCTGGGTGTGGTGGCTCACGCCTGTAAATCCTAGCCCTCTGGGAGTCCAAGGCTGGTGAATTGTCTGAGCTCAGGACTTAGATACCAACCTGAGCAGGAGCAAGACCCCATCTCTAAAAAATAAAAAAAATAAATAGCCAGGTAATTGTGGCAGACACCTGTAGTCCCAGCTACTGGAGAGGCTGAGGCAAGAGGATCACTTGAGCCCAAGAGTTTGAGGTTGCTGTGAGCTGTGATGCCACAGTACTCCACCAAGGGTGACAAGTGAGAGTCTGTCTCAAAAAAAAAAAAAAAGGTTCATCATTTTTTAATTGCTTTTCTCTCTTTTTACTTTTTGAAGTAATATGTAAGTCATTATCATCAGCAGAGAGTAGGGGAAGGGGAAATGCAGGTTTGAAGAAAAAATGTAATAAAACGATCTCAGAGAATGGAGAAAATAATAATGAGTTGGTGAGAAACCAAATGTGTCAGTACCTATTCTTTTTTAGCTTTCAGTTGGGATTGTGCTGTACAGCTATTTGGAAACTCACAAGAATGATTTTCTTTTCTTATGACATCTGTATTTTAAACAACCCTCTTGAACAGATTTTGATGTGAGACCTCATAACATAATTGTTAAAAGTGTGACCATTTGATTCAAATAGACTGAACATCAACAGGATAAAGTCCTTTTGTATAGTATGAGACTCAACTAACTTGTGTACTCAATAGAGATGATACCTTTGGGATGAACAACTCAAGTTCAAATCTGGACTTCACTGCTGACTAGCTGTGAGACTTCAGGCAGTTCACATCTCTGGAAAATTAGAATACAAACAGTAATAGTTATAATAACTATAGCATTATAATTATAGTAATAATGTTATAATGAATACTAAAGAAGATAAATCTTTTGTAAATGTCTAAATCCGTGTTATCTGTTCATAATAAAGTTAGCAGTAGTTGTACCACTGAGAATCTGAGACTTGAGAATAGCATTTTCATGGCCATGGAGGTTTATTTTTTTTTCTTCTACATTTTAACCAAAGTATTTCATTTTATTCCAATATCAATTGAGCTCATAAGGGATAGACTTAACCTATATAGATGTGAGGAATGATCCTATACTTAGATCAAGTGTGAAGTTTAGCATATTATTTTAAAACTATGTGTGGAGAGCAGCAGAGGAATGGAAAAATTTGGTATGAAAACTATATTCTGCAAACAAATATAGAGTATTTAGGATAAATTACTCTTGTAAGAGGACCAACAAAAATACAGTAGTTTGATTTAACTTTTAAAATTTAATTTATGTGAGTAACAGTCATTTAAGAGACCTACCAGAAAAAAGTAAACGTTTTGATCTGCTACAAGGACAAGATTCTGGAGAACACATGGAATTACAGAGAAAGGTCAGTGGGCTGCACTAGTTGAAGAGAAGGTCACAAGTTAAAATGTCATTCTTTCCTTCTCTTCATAAACAACTAGGCAGTGATCTTCGTGTAGTGCTCCCTGAGAGCTTCAGTGAAGTCTGGGCTTTCAAATGTGAATTGAATTCTCCTTTTGACATTATCACCCCCAATTTATTTCATTGTTTGTTTATTTATTTATTTATGTACCCTACATTTCTGTCAAATTGGTCTTGTTGCACATTCTATAACAGGTACCATTTTACACTGACTTAGGTACTTTGGAGAATTATTTATTTATTTATTTGCTATTTTGGCTGGGGCTGGGATTGAACCCACCACCTCCGGCATATGGGGCCAGCGCTCTACTCCTTTGAACCACAGGAGCTGCCCAGAATTTTTTTTTTTTTTTATATATCTTAAATATATTTTACTAAATCCCTCCATGTTAAAATTCTATGTACCATCACAGACCTAACTCAAAAGGAAAGGCAATTTTCCCAATACTTTCCATGATTCCCATCTGTAAACATCTATTACTCTTGATTGTTACCTCCTTTGTGCCTCTGAATATTTACTAATGTACAGAATAATACTAAGTAAATGCTATATTTGTATGTATACATTATTTATGACTGTTGTAAAGCTCTTGGAAAGTGGAATTGGTCCTATAAGCTTTGGATTCTTCTAGTAGTAGTGATTTATCCTGCTCATAGAAGGTATTCAGTAATTATTTAAAGATGTTAATGTTATGAATACTATATTGCACCACCCAGATCCCATTTCAGAACCGAAGGACTTTTTTTCCCCTTTAGCTGCTGGGGTGATTGTGAGGTGAAAGCTCTTAGCCATTTTTGAGAAATGCCTTGGATGAAGAGAGCCCTCCTGCAGGGTATATCCCTTCACCAAACAGCCCACGTCCAGTCCTGGTCACATGGAAATGGAAAGACACAAGACCCCTCTCGGTACCCAGACCAATGCTGCAGGGCCATCCCTCCTTTATGGTGGGCTCAGCATAAGTTAAGACCTAGTTAAGTATGAATTAAGGTGTTTAGCTGCACCACAACTAATCCGCAACTGCAGCCATTCCTGCTCCTGTCCCTTGCCCACCCCTAAATTGGTGCTGACCCAGAGAGAGCATGTCCTAATAAATCTTCCATATTTATAATTCCATTCAGAGCCTAGTTCTTGGAAAACCTCAATCTGTAGCAGTTAATTAGAAATGTTCCAACTAAAAAGCACATCTTTATGTTTAGCTATTACTCAAGCTTTTTGAATCTCATCTTTTAATGACCTTTTGAACTTAATTTGTTCTTAAAAAAATACAGGTAGCTATGAGTGCACTTTATCATGAGTTCTAGGTAATCAAGTTTTGTTGTGAATAACATCCATTAAAAAGGTAGGTTGTGGGCCAGACATGGTGGCTCATGCCTATAATCCTGGTGCTTTGGAAGGGTGAGGCAGGAGGAATCACATGAGGCTAGAAGTCAAATACCAGCCTAGACAACATAACAAGACTTCATCTCTAAAGAATGAATTAGTTATGTGGGCATGGTGGCTTGCATCTGTAGTCCTGGATGCTGGGGAGGCTGATGTAGGAGGATCATGTGAGCAGAGAAGTTTGAAGTTATAGTGAGCTAGATGATCCAGCCACTGTACTCCAGCCTGGGTGAGAACAGAATGAGACCTTCCTGTGTCTTAAAAAAAAAAAAAAAGGTTATTACACAAATGTGATACAATAGCCTTCAGTGTTTGCGTTCACAATGCTGGGTAATTGGTTCTCAAAAGAAGGGTTAAGTTTTTTTCTATTAGCGCAGTGCAATGGACGGCAACTGTTTATGAACCTCTATTGGATGTATTTGATTTAATGCCTATTTTTTACTACTTTCTATCCTGAATCAATGGTTTTCTCTTTAAACTTTGATCACTGCAAACATGGTTGAAGAAAACATTTTTCAGATTGTTTTTCTGTCTGTTTGTACTATTATAGAATGTATGCACACGAAAGAAAGATCACATTTTTAAAATTCCAGTGTTTTTCAAGTCCTAATGGTGTTAATGGTGATTAAAACCTTTTGTGTGGGTTACTAGCCAGCTATTGTTTTCATTAATGTGGAAAATACCAACTGGCTGTTTGTACTGTATAACTGTGTTATCAAATGTTGGCTCCAAGAAATAGTTATTTAGATTTTTGGAGGACGGAAATCATGGTGCTATTAGCCAGTTTACGTATGGCTTGGTCCATCCTCTCAATGGGTGTGGAAGTCAGAAGTTACCAAATATTTGTGTCGAAGTGCAGCAAAAATGCAGACTTCAAAGACTCTGCCATGCTGCATATCTTGACCCTAGCTCTATGTCAGTGGTCCTTAGGCTGTGAGGGACACCAGACATGGGCGTGTTGTTCTGAAGGCAACTGCAGAGCTCACAGGGAAGATCTTATAAAATATGAATAGACTAACTCCTCCACTCCCTCCACCTTTCCTCTCCCTGTCAAAAGCACACAGCTGGTGAGCAGAGATCAAATACAGCTCAAATCAGCCACTTCCTTAGTCAAGGGATCTCAGCAAAAGTACTATGTCACTGAAATCAAGAAAATACCAATTGCCTGCCTTCTATTTGAAGAAAAAAAGTAATGTCAGATGTCTGTATAACCAATGCTGTTTTAACTATAATTGTGCAGTACTGTCTAGGCTAAGATTAGTAGCAATTCCATGCCCCAATTAAATAAATATATGAATACAATGTAATACTGAATGTATATGCGTATTACACATTTCATCCAAGTTGAGTAAGCTTCAATGTCCTTCAAATAAATATTACTTTAAATGAAATGGAACCTCTAACTTCTCACTTGTCAAGTCCTTATTAAAATAAAAAAATTATTGTATATCTGTATCTTGGAAATATGGTTTATCAAAATTGACCTCATTAAATTTTTTGCATAAACCCTTTTAGCCCAGTCAGTGTATACTTTCCATAGCTCAGCCTCAGAAGCAAGGAAATGGGAAGAAATGCTAAATCATACAACGTAGTGATTTCTAGTGATTGTAGGAAAACCTGTTAGATTTTCCCTCAAAATGTCATATGCATCCTACTAAGAAACATAATCAACACATCGAATCCCATAATGGCATAAATGTATTTATGATCTATGTACAAATGACTTAATAAAAAAAACTAAAAAAAATGTCATGTGCAGCATCTGTCCTTATATTTGCTTGTTTTATTCCCACTGCCTTGAGCTCAATTCATATTTGATGGATGAATAAATATTTTCCAAGGGAATAGACAGAAGAGAAGATACTTAAATTGGGATGCATTTAGATCTGTATTTAGATTTCACAATGTGTTGACATATTTTTGAGGCAAGACTTATACAGGGAATTCTTTCTGGCCTCTGCATTCTATTTTCTGCCACTTCTGACCCATATCACACTCTAATTGTCTCTCTCATCTAACCATTGTTACTAAATTCCCTACATCATTTTTGAGAGTTTGTGTGGGGCTCAAGCCACACATGGCTGGGGGTGTGGTAATTAGCTTAAAGATGTACAATATAGCTTAAAGATATATCGTAGTCTATAAGGGGATATCAACTTTTTTGTAGCTAGGTATGTTTCAGGAATATATCAGAATTTATTTTTGCTATTGTAACCATCTGTAATTCATAATGAAATAGAGTGAAATCCATAAAGATCTTTTGTTCATGTATTTAAGAAATTTTGTTTGTCAACTTCTAGGCTTTAGTCACTGCTGTTTTAAGCACTGGGAATTCAGATAACAATATACACAAAGTTGTTGCCCTAATGGAGCTTATAACTGAATGCTAGAACAAAGGACAAATATATATATATATATGTGTGTGTGTGTGTGTGTGTGCGTGTGTGTATAATATTCATACAGACCACCCTTCATATCTTCAGTTTCTGCAGCTGCAGATTCACACAAATGAAGATCAAAAATATTTTTTAAAAGAGCATTAAAAACAATGACACATAATAAAAATATAAATAAAAAATAAAGAAGAACTATTTGCATAATTTTTACATTGTATTAGGTAATATGAGTAATCTATAGATGTTTAAAGTATACAAGAAGATGTGTATAGATTATGTGCAAGCACTACATCATCTATGCTAGTATAAGTGACTTGAGCATCTGTGGATTTGCAGGTGGGTGGTTGGACTAGAATCAATTTTTACGGAGAAATTATGCGTATCCTGTGTTTGTATGTGTGTGTGTGTGTGTGCGCGTGCGCACATGTGTAAGTCCTATGAAAAATCAGACAAAGGAGGAAATTTAATTGAAAAGAGTAATTTGTGTGATATAATTTTATTTAGAATGGTCAGAGAGTACACTTATGACTTTAGAAAAATAAGTTAGCCAGGGTGTAAATTAAGTGAGAGAGTTAGCTATAGGTTTATTTGAGGTAATAGTATTTTAAGAGAAAAAAAAAAAAAAAAGAAAGAAAGAAAGAAAGAAAAACAAATGCAAAGACCCGGAGATAGCACCATGCTTGCTCTTTTTTAAAGACTAGAAAGTGGGCCCTTGACGTGGCCAAACAGGGAAAGAGGAGAGAGCTGGTAGATGAAGTCAAATGACGAAGGGCCATGAAGGGCATGAGGACTTTGGATTTTACTGGGTGAGATTAGAAAATATTTTTAGTTCTATACAAAGAAGAGGTGTAATCTCATTTAAATTTTAACAGGATTGTATGATTGCTGGGTAGAAAATGGAATGGAAAAGCTGGAGAAAAATTTGTTTCTTCTATAAAAAAGCAAAGATTGAAGATAGGAAGTCCGGCTTGGTTGGGTGGACTCATCAGGAGCGAGTCTTCCTAGACCTGTTCCTTCTGTATTCTCAACCCATGGCATCTAACTCATGGTTCAAGATGGGCGTTGGTGCTTTATCTTTTACGTGAATAATCTAGCCTTTCTTTACAGACTTTCTGGAATTTGCACACACCACTTCAGCACCACACCACTGGCCAAAATTTAGTTCAATGTTGCCTAGTTATGAGAGGCTAGGGAATATATTCTTTAACCTGGCCATTTATTCGTCTAGTAAATAAAAATTCTTAAGTAGTTCTCATGTTTGGGAAGCATTCTAAAACAGTACGAAGAAGTATAAATTGGGATACTCTCTATTAAATACAGTATTTTGTGGACAATCCATTCCCCCATTTCAGAGTGGCCAGCCCTCTCTCTCTCTCTCACCCACCTGCTTACAGTTTGCTTACAGCTCTGCTCCCCCCACAAGAAGTGCGTGGTGCCTCACGCACTTCTTTAAGAAAACCTTCTCTAGCCACAGATTAAATTATTCCATTCAGTCAGGAACATCCATATTTTTCCTTTATAGAAATTACACACAATTTATAATGTTATGCATGTATAAGCATCTCATTAATATTCATCTCTCTTTCTAGGCTGTAAAAGACATGAGTGGATCCATGTCTTTAGCCCATCATTACAGTCTCAGTGTCACCACAATCCCTGAGATGGAGTCATTGACTGGAAATACCTGTGCAGTAAACGAACATCTGAATGAGAAATTCACATAGTATTGTACAGATGCATCAATACATAAAGATTAGATTTAACAGTCTTAGGGCTGAAATCCAGGAGGTTAGAAATTTCTAGGATCATTATAATAAGTATATTAAAGCTATTCATTTTTTTTGCATAATACATGTTGCTTGTGTGTATATAATTACCATCACAGTAACCCATTGCCTCTTTATAACACTTTGAAAATTTGGGCAGCTCAGAAAGCTAAATACTAAATGGCAAAAAAAAAATGTTATTTTTTAGTACTATTATTGTTCACTATTGGGAAATAATATGAAATGTCTTTTGAGGAAAAACACCCAACTTTCTATCTCATGTGAATTTTATAATGCATGCATTAATATTAGGTTTCTATAGTAAACAGATAAAGATAAGTAGTATAAATTACCAGTATGATATCTGCCTTTTTTTTTTCTTGGGAGATTTAGGAGTCTGGATTAAAAATGTTATAGAACACAGGGGAATAATTTTGCAGGAAGGTCAGAAATATAATAGCAAATTTGAGCATTATTTTTCATTAAAAGTCAATGCCCATGCTCATCATTACATGCATAATTATAAACACATTTTATGGGTGAGGATAAACAAAATGCATTTGGAAGTTATCATTGATCTCCAAGAAGGACTGTTGCTACAATTTAATGAAGGAGAGAGCTTGTCTGGCGTGGGAGACGATGGGTTTTTTTGTTTGTTTGTTTTTGTTTTTTGGGGTTTTTTTGAGTCCTGTCAACCATGCTGTAGTTGATAGCTTCTCACAGCCAGACTGACACTTTTAGGTAGAGGTTTACTGTAGCATACAAGAAACAGTGACCTGTGATGCAGCCAAATGGCTGCTAAAATGCTATGAAAAGAGATTTCAACTCCCTGCGGCACTACTAATGTACCTGAAAATTTTAAAGTACATTTTAGTAATAATGAAAGGTTCCAGACAGAGAGAACTGAGGCCTGGTGGCGCCCTCACTTTATCCTCCTCCGCTCCCGGCACAGAGAGGCATCCCCTGACTGCTGGCATCGCTGGTAGCGGAAGCTCAAGGGATGTGCAAGATGACTTTATTCTCAATTTGATCTTGGCCCTCTCTGTTTGATCTTTGCCTCTCTGCTGAGATTTAAATTTAGCAGAATTCAGAAGAAAGCTTTTATTTTGATACACATTTCTGTAGATACTGACCTAGAAAGAGACTGACTTATTATACAGAAGTTATCTGATTTGCATGCTGATTCTCTCTCACGGAAAGCTTGAACAATGTTTGCCTGGTGAGTTCTGGGAGAATGGTTTCATAGATGACTATAAATACAGGTGATCTTATAAAGGTAGTTTTCCTGGAGAAGATATTGTAAGTTAAAAATAACACCAGTCATGTTTTCTTTAAAAAAATAAAATAAAATAAAATAAAAATAAAAAAGTCACAAAAATGTATTGCTTTTGCACACCTGATAGTCAGCCTCTTGTAGATGAGGCATTATCATTGAGGAAGGAAACTGTCTCAAAGAATAAGCAGAATGGAATGCTATATTTTCTAAAAGTCACTTATATAATTTAAAAGAACAATGCATTGCTAATCACAGAAAACTAGTTTCAATGTGATGGGGGGAAAAAAAACTGTGTGTATCAAAGACATGGTGTCATACTATTTTGCAATGTTTCTGAGTAGCTACTAACCTTATAGAAATAACTTTATCCTTGTAATCATCAGTACATATTTATTAATGGAGTTAAAAATACCTATTTCATAGATGTTAGGAATAGAATATAAGGAACAAGGTAAATAAGATACAAGTGAATTTATTTCTTAGATGTGTTAATTATTAATAGTAAATAAGACTCTAGGTGATTTATTAAGACTCTTTAAGTCTGATTAATAATTGTCCCCATCATTCATTCATTTTTAGTCACTTTGGATAATATTCCAGCTACCCTTGGAGTCAGGCAAAGCCATGTGACTAAGTCATAGCCAGTTAGATGTGAGAAGAAGTCATGTAGGTGTGTCTTGGATCTCAGCCCACACTCTCCCCTGCTCTTACACCCTTAGAATGGAGTTGAAAGTGGACATGATGGTACAAAGAGAGCTTCACCATACCCAAGAAATCAAGCCTATGGGTAATAGAACCACTAGATAGAAGATCTATGAGCCCCTGCTGATCCTTTGAAACAAAACTGCCCTCCCAACCTGCCTGTATCTCTGGGATATCATATGAAAGAGATACTTGTGTCTTATTCAAGCCATTGTAGTTTTGTGTTTCTTTATTATAACATTTTGGCCTATAGCCAGACAATGGTTGTTTTGAGCAAGGGACTAGACCCCAGATTTAACTGGATAATCCATTAAACTGAGGTAGTAATAGTACCTACTCATAAGGTCTTATTGAACACAGTTTGTATATCAAAACCACTTAAAACAATACTTGGCACATAATTGGCATGTATTAGTTACTTTTTTTTTTTTATTCTTCTGATTATAACGTTTGTGTACCTTACAAGCTTATAAAGTTAAATATTTTTATTCTTAATAAGAAATACTAAGAGAAAGAGAGGTTGAAAAGTACATCTTTATTACTGTATATACTCGAGTATAAGCCGACCCCCTTAATTTTACCCTAAAAACTGGGAAAACTTAGTAACTCGAGTATAAGCCGAGGTGGAAAATGCAGCAGCCACTGCTAAATTTCAAAAATAAAAATATATACCCAAAACAATTACAATAATTGAGGAATCAGTAGGTTAAATGCTTTTCAATATTTATTGCTAAAGAAAAACTGTAAACTAGCAACAAC
>CAUYPK010117264.1:0-18117 GCA_963574355.1 Loris lydekkerianus
TTAATATATTATTGTTAAAATTATATGCTTTTGTGTGAGTGTTTGTCTGTTTTGGCAGGTCACTGCGTGGTGTGGCTCTCTGACTCTCACAGTTTAAAATTTTGGCTCTTTGTGTCGAACTTGTTCGCCACCCCTGTTATAGTCTCTTGCATGGTCAACTTACAGAGGTTCCACTGGATAAGTGAGTTAATGAACTATTTTTTCTTTCTGTATCTGGTTTATTTCGCTCAGCATATAGTCCTCTGGGCTTATCCACATTACGGCAAATGGCAAAGCCTTTTTCAGGGATGAATAATATTCTATTTACATACATACCATAGTTTCTTCATCCATTAATACTGTCAATGGACACTGAGGTTGTTTCTATATCTCAGCTATTGTGAATAAGGCTGCAGTAAACATGGGAGGGCAATTATCTTTATAAAGTGTTAATGTCATTTCTTTTGGTCATATACTTTGAAGAGGGATTGCTGGGATATAGTTGGTAGTTTTATTTTTATTTCTTTAGAAAACTAATTTCTTTTTTAAAATGACTGTACAAATACACATTTTCACCAATGAAGTATCCAAGATTTTCCTTTTTTTTTCACAAAAGTTGAACTTAATTTATTCAAATGAAGATATCTTAAAATATCTACCATATAATATGCATTTGATATGCCAGGTTCAAAGATGCTAATTTGGACAAGATCTCAGAGATCTAATATCTTGGTTTATTGCTAATAGGATAGAGTTTAAGTCATCACTTTCCAGAATAAGCAAATTATTGTGGTTTTTATGAAGCCATCTCAACTTGTCTGTTAACATGACTGCAAACACAATCTCCACGTTGTGTTTGGACAAGAAATGTAAACATTTCTTGCAAATTACAAACAAACAAAATAACACAGATTAGTGCAAGGAACAAAAAATTTCAAGGTAATTATTTTCCTATTTGCAGAGTTTCTTAATTTACTTAACAAAATGATAAGAAGCCAGACAAAAAAAATTTGAAAGGATCAAAAAGGTTCTTTAAATTATCCACTTTTGTTACAATGGAAGGAAGGAAGGAAGGAAGGAAATTTAAGTAAGGCAGGTGGTTTTGCTTGCTCCTCTGGCCAGTGAACAGTAGATGTGAGTTTCTTGTTCTCCCTGCGGGCCTTGGTAATCCCATACCTAATTCTCCTGACCATAACTGTAGTATTTAAGTATGCATACATTTCTAACAATGTGACTTCTAAACACAAATCAACTGAAGCCAACTTAACTAAGGAAAGGATCATGGGAGTCAGTGCAAGAAGAAAAAGTGCCTGTGTTGGAGTTACTGAGTCACATACCTGAGCCCTGTGAGATGTTTTTGGTAATTGTGACTATTTCCTTTTTGCTTTAACATTACAACTTATTGATGATCAAATAAGATTTAACCTAATGACTAATGATTTTTCCTTTCTTAAAATGAATAGTTAGGAAAGCATTTCCTAAAATAGAAAGGACTTTTAATAGAGATCCTAGGGAAGGATGTGACAACCGTTACATCAGTTGTTGAGTAATTGTTAGCCACATGGAGAAGTGGAAATGCACGCATTAAAAGCCCATTCAAATCAAAGGAAGAGGTATTGACTTTAATCTTAAATATTCAAAAGAATAAGTGGAAATTTGGCTCTTTCTACAAAGATGTAGAAGTACATATATGGATTGATAGAAATCGCAGTGTGATCCTCAGGAAGTTACTCTCCAGTGGACTGGTGCTAGCTGATAGCAACTTCAAGAAGCAATATGCCAAAAAGGTTATTCCTAGGAAGTTAAAAGGTAGATAATAAAAGAAACCCCTTTAATCCTTTAATGTCATTTCCTCTTCAGATTGGTGTGTTTCCTAGAAGCTCTGGGTGCTTCTCTGAGTGGGAAAAAGAGATGCAATAGTCATTTTACTTGTCATTTACAATTTTTTGCTTATAGGAATTTGAGACGTGTGAGTGACAAGGTGACTATCCAGGATAGAGAAGAGAAATGTTGTTGTTGAGTGATGAGAATTGAATGAGGGTGAATGTTACTGCTCAACTTCAGGTGTCTTAATCTAGCGATTTTAAGTGAAAATACTTTCTGTTATTACTAATCTTTTATTTACATTATAGGTACCAGTTTTGAAGTAAAATGAATTTTATTTTCAATTTAAACATACACATTAATGTAATAGAAGACTACTGATTCTTTAAATTTACTTTCATTTTTACATATCAAACAAACAGTGTTTACTAAGGTACTGTTCTAAGGGCTTGACAGTACTAATTTGTTTAATTCTTGTAACAACTTTATGGAATAGGTACTGTTATTCTTTCCATTTTAAAGATGGAGAAACAGTTACAGAAAGGTTAAATAACTTGGCTGGTCAAAGACAAAACCAGTCCTAGTCTCTTCTGTTTAACCTCAGAGTGTCATACACATATTATTTTAAACATGAACCCTAATGAAAAAAGATTTGGGAAGTTATGTACTATAGAAAAAAAATTAAAAAAAACTAAAACTAAAAATTCTTTTAAAAGTAGCCAACATCCATTTAAATGCATAGCTAGGCACACAGGAACTAATCACTGGGTCCCTAAAATGAACCTGATGGGTGAGCCCAATAGCTGATGCTGTAGTTGCCGGGGGTAAGGATGGGGGATTGATTGATAGAGATTGTGAGTTATAACAATCTATGGGCTTCATGTCTGATGCTCAAATGAATGTAGCAGATTAGAATTTAAACCTGTACAAAGAGATGCATTGAAACTGAAATCTTCAATAATGTTAGGATTCTTGGAAGGCTACAATGTCATTGAAAGTAAGAATAGAATGGCAATCAGCCATTTTCTTTTACTCTGGATTCTCAGTAGAAAAAAAAGAGCTCCTTTTAAAATTGTAACCAGGGCCTGTGTGAGGGTTAATCCCTGAGCTGAGAAGTTAACAACTAATGAGTGATAATCTTGCTAATGACACTTAACAGAAGAAAAATGAAAGTTTTTCTGAGCGATACTCCATGCATTGGACCTCAATTCCCACAGTTAATAGTCCTGCTGACAATGAGCTCATAATCTAAATCTTAGTAAGCACACCAGGAAATAATTCACCAAGAGCAAGAATCAATGAAGCAACAAACTATAGGATAAAGCCTAAGATTTTTATATATTAGAACAATTGAAAAGTAGAAAATAAATATATATGTAAATAACTGAGTATGTTACAAAAGGAGTAGAAAATGAGAAAAAAGACGTGATAAAAAAGACCACACATACTTGAAAAAGAATCAAATATATTTCCTAGAATTCAAAAATGAGGTCATTGAAATTAAAAGATTGATAGAAGGCTTTTGTAGTATATTATACATTGCTAAAGATAATTAATGGACTGTAGGTCAGGTCTGAGGAGCAAAGAGAGGAGTAGAGTTAAAAATTACTTAAAAGGAATGGAGGATAAAATGAGATTTAACCCATGCCTAATGGGACTCCCAGAAGGAAAGAGGGGAGGTCATAGGGGTGAATTTTCTAGTTCATAGTGAGTTCCAAAGGTAATGAAGATGACCTTATATTTAGATACATCATGATGAAACTGCAAAATACCAAATACCAGGAGAAAAATCTCATAAGCAACAACAGAAAAAATGGATTATCTATAAAAAATTCCAACTACATAGTAGACTTTCAATAGCAACATGAAACCAGAAAATGAGGAAAAATCTTCAAAATGTTGAAAAAATTTAACTATCAAATAGACATATATGTCCAGCTAAACGATCATTTAGGAGTTAAGGAAAAGTATATTTTTATGCATTCAAACAAACAAAGCGTCTGTGGTAAGAAGAAAATTTAGCCTAAGACTATGGACTAAGATGTAAGGAAGTTGAGCAAATAAATTTGTAAACTTGTCTTTACATATAAAAATTACATAAAATTAATAAAATTACATAAAATAACACATTAGCCATAAAAATAACACATTAAATAATTTGATAAAATTAGTTCAAATAAAGTGGAAATAAAATATTTCTATTATTAATATGTAAAAGGAGGAAAGAACAGAGGCATTGTACAATTCTATATTTACTATTATTTAACTCTTATATTCCCTCTTTAAGTATCTACTCAAGTTTTAACCCATTTAAAAAAGGGGTTCAACCCTTCTGAGTCTGGCACAAAACAAGCACCAATAAACATGGGTTGAATTAAAAAAATAAAAATGTGTTCAAGTCCTTTTTTAGGTAGGTGGCTTGTAAGTCTCATAGTCTGATCCTTGTACTTGCTTGGAGCAGTGTTTGGAAGAGCAAAATTTGAAACTATCACAAGTCTATTTGGCACCTTTTTCTCTTCTATAGGTTGAGCTTTTGGTGTCATATCCCAGAACGCTTTTCCTAAGTCAGAGTGCAAAAATTTTCACCTATTCTAAATATTTTAGAATTTAGAGTTTGACATTTAGATCTGTGATTGATTTGGTATTATTAATAATTTTTGTATAACATATGTCATTTAGGTTGAAAATGATCTTTTAAGCCATGGATGCTCAATTCCAACATCACTTGTTGAAAAGATTATATCCTTTCTCCTTTGAGCTGTCTTTACCCATCTTGCCAAAAGTCAATTGGAAAAATTTGTGTGAGTTTATTTTTGTCCTCTCTATTCTGTTTTGTTGCTCTATATGTCTAGCCCATCAGCAATACTGCATTGTTTTATTTTAGTTTTACAGGAAATCTGAAAGTTAGGTGGTGTGATTTCTTTAACTTTATTTTCGCATTTTTTTTAAAATTATTCTGACTCTTCCAGTTCGTTTGCTTTTTCATACAAATTTTACAGTGTACTTGTCTATATATACAAAAAATTCCACTGAGATTTTGATTGAAATTGTACTATATCTATTGCTTAATTTGAGAATAATTGCTTAATTTGAGAATCTCTGCAATATTGTCTTCCAGTCCGTGAATAGAGTATGCCTATCTATTTACACAGATCTTGTTCACTAATGCTATGCAGTTTTCAGCAGTGTTAGGTGTTCCCCTCACTCATAGGTTGAAGTCCTAGCTTCCAGTACCTCAGAATAGATCTTATTATAGATAATTTTTTATAAATGTAATCAAATTACAATAAATTTGTCACTGAATGGGCTCTAATCCAATAGGATTGATGTCCTTACCAAAAGGAGGAATTTGGGGGTAGACAGCATATGACAGAACCATGTAAGGATGAAGGACGAGACTGGGTGATGCAGAATCAAAGGAATGCCAAAGATTGCCAGCAAAATCCCAGAAGCTGGGAGAGAGACCCGGAACAGGTCTCCCTGATCACCAGCCCCCCCAAGAAGGAACAACCCTAACACCTTGATTTTGGGCTTCTTGCCTCCAGAATTGTGAGATGATGCCTTCCTGTGGTTTAAACCACTTGGTTTGTGGTACTTCATTACAGTGGCCCTAGAAAACTAGTATAAATTTCAAATGTACATGTTTTGTCTGATTTATGCCAAAGTATTTCATGTTTTGAATGTTTTTCATTTCTAAAGTTCTAATATCTCCCTGGTGAATGCTGAGTATTGCATTTGCATCATATTAAGATGAGAATTTCTCAAAATTCAGTATTTGTGATTTTTTTCGACTAAAAATACTACGATTTAAATGTATACTACAAATTTCAAATTCGTTCTCTGGACCCTGACCACTACTGAATTTTTTCACTCTTAACATCTCTTTAATTTAATTTGCCCAATTAAACTATTTGGCAGCATCATTGTATTAATATAATTGTGATGAAACACTGACTCAAATTGTATATCGATATTTCATGATTTGCATCGCTTATATTACTCTTTGTTTCTTTTCTTTCTTTTTTTTTTTCTGTTACCCGGGGTAGAGTGCCTGTGGTGTCATAGCTCACAGCAACCTCAAACTTATGGGCTCAAGTGATCCTTCTTGACTCAACCTCCCGAATGTCTGGGACTATAGGTACCCACCACAAACCTGGGCTAATTTTTCTGTTTTTAGTAGATACTGTGTCTTACTCTTGCTGAACCTGGTCTTGAACTCCTGAGCTCAGGTGATCCACTCACCAGAGTGCTAGGATTACAGGCCTGGGGCAACATGTATGTATTTCTCGAAAATAAAGTTAAAGCAGACACTTACTGAATTTCCCCATATAGGATGCCAGTCCTTAGAAAGATAATTTACATGTCCTGTAAAATTGTATTATTTATATTTTCATTATATGCATTTATTTCACACACACACACAAAAAGAAAGTTAGTGTGGCATTTTTAAGGCCACACCCATGAAATCTGGAATTTTAAGATTCTCTCTCATTTTTTCCTAGCACCCTCACAACCCCCACAATATGAGGCTAAAAGTGGCCGCATATTGCATTTAATTTTTAAATTAGATTTTCTTAATGTTTCTGTAATCCAGGCCCATTTTTTCTCTGTAACCAGAATGTCTTCCTTGCTTGTATCTGGCTGTCCCTGGAGGATTAGGTGCCTCTGCGGTGCGCTCCGTGAACAGCACTCTTTATGCCCATGTATCATGAGCTATTTCCCTTGCCAAGCTATGAGTTCTATGCTGAGAGAGATTGGGTCTGTCGCTCCCTGAGTGTATCCTCAGCCCTTGCTCAATGCCTGGTTGATATGTGTTTAATACTGGTGCACATGTGTACAGGAGCAGGAACTCTATATTTAAGTATTTAATGAATGAATGAAAAAAAAAAACAGTAACTGAGCTGAATAATTTTCCCATAAAATTCCAATTTTGTAATCATTCAGACAGTTATCTTTTATTGGCATTAATTTTCTATTTTACTGGAAGGCTAAAAATTCCAATGCATTCAGATTTATCGACATAACTTAAATTAATCATATCTCACCAACCAAATTTGCTTTCAATACTTCATTCTGTTCTCATAATACTGGCCTCAGTACTGACATCCAATATAAGCTGCCTGAACTTTCTTAGTGAATTTAAACTTGAGCACTCCAGGAGCTGCAAGGTCAAGGATACCCTGTTTTTTTCCCTGAAGGAAGCCTGCTTCAGTAGTAACCTGAGGCATAAGGAGATGTGTGTTTTCCTGCACTGAAAATCTATTAGGTGGTATCTAAGTATTTTCATAAACTGGTGAGAACCCAGCAAGTAGATGTGGTTTAGATTAGCCAGGTGAGAACAATGATGATTACAATGGATACATGTAAAGTATTCCTGGGAGCATTTGAACAAAAGAAAATTTAACATAGTGGATAAAGTGCTACTGTCATCCCACAATTGGGTTTCTATTCTTGCTTTCTTCTTGGTTTCTTCTTCTTTATTCTTGGTTTCTTCACTTGGGCAAATCATTCTAAGTTCTCACCTTGATTCATTTCTGTTTTTGTAAATGGGTCTAATGGTAGCCACCTGTGGGAATCGAGGGCAGAGAGTACCAGGAACTCTTTAGAAAAAGAAAATATACTTACCCAGGGGGGAAAAATGTATTTTTTTTTGTATTGAAACTGAACTAAATAGAGTATAAGTAAACTTTATTTAATGCTTGTATCCAAAGACATAAACAGCTATAAAATTAGGAGCTGGTGAAATGGTGACTCCACAACTGAGTTTTTCTGTTTTATGTAGATATTCAGAGCTGCTTATATACAATATGTGGGTGCTTGGGAAATGGTGACCTAAAATATGTCATGAGTGAGCCATTCATCATCATGGGTTCCTGAGAGATAGGTAAAATGTCCCTCTCACCTGCCATTTTTATCTGACACATGCTAATTGTTATTATCTGACTTTCAAGCAAATTATAAGAAGGTTGGTTTGTTACATCCCTTTGTATTAATTTTGGTTGAATAGTTCTGACTTTTCCCTAACCCTGATGAATAGTTTGTACCTCATGGTCTTGTGTTTGCTTCATACCTGAACACTGTTGGGAATAATATTGAATAAACAAAAACAAATAAAAAAACTCTTGTCTTCCCTCAACAGAAAGAACAAAGGAAAATTCAAAGGAATAAACACAAAAAAGACAAAATGATAATGAAAATAACAGTAATACAGAGGCTTATCTCATAATAGCTCCCTAGAAGTAAAAGTCTTCTCTAAAGAGAAGCCTGGAGTTTCATGTATTTTCTATTAAAAATAAAGATTAATAAAAAATTGATGTTTAGTATTAAATTTTAATTATTGTCATTTTTAAATGAATATATACAAACATATAAGATGAAGCAATCTTTCTTTGTAGTTGTATGGATTCCCTGCCTTTTTTTTTTTTTATTAAATCATAGCTGTGTACATTAATGCAGTCATGGGGTATAAGGTGCTGGTTTTATATGCAATTTGAAATATTTTCATCACACTGGTTAACATAGCCGTCATAGCATTTTCTTAGTTATTGTGTTAAGACATTTATATTCTACATTTAGTAAGTTTCACATGTACCCTTGTAAGATGCACCACAGGTGTGGTCCCACCAATTACCCTCCCTCTACCCACTCTCTCCCCTCCCCTTTCCCCATATCCCTGCCTTAATGATTAACAGACTAATATATTTTAGGAAAACAAACTTTCCTTGCTTCCAAATTTTTCCAATATGTCAATCATTTAACTCCAAGCCATTTATTGGATTT
Source organism: Loris lydekkerianus (assembly GCA_963574355.1). Taxonomy (NCBI): domain Eukaryota; kingdom Metazoa; phylum Chordata; class Mammalia; order Primates; family Lorisidae; genus Loris; species Loris lydekkerianus. The sequence goes on from CAUYPK010117264.1 coordinate 8,584, forward strand.
AACAATTCAAAAATGTGCTTTGTGGAGTAATTTTCATTCCCATAATGATTGTGTGGCCTTAATCTTTCAGATGTTTTTCTTGTTTTAGCAGCAAATCAATTGAAAATACTGTATAGTAACAGTTGTCAGTAAAGAACCAATTAACTATAATAATTTGTGATGAAGAAATTAACCTCAAGCTAAGCTGTACTCTCATTTTCCTGTGACCTGTGGTCAGGGACACTGCAGAAGAAAAAGGAATTAGCTTCTGCCTAGTATTTCTCTGTTGTGCTGTGAACTTAGCCTTGTTAGTAGTTCTGCTCCCTGCACTGTTTTAACAGAAAAGGGGGTGGTGCCTGTGGCTCAAAGGAGAAGGGCACCGGCCCCATACACCAGAGGTGGCGGGTTCAAACCCAGCCCTGGCCAAAAACTGCAAAAAAAAAAAAAAAAAAAAAAGGAAAGGAACAGGTGTGTGGCAAATGGAGAACGTTGCAGAGAAGCTCCCTGTAAGGAATAATGAGAGAATTCAGATCACTGGAAGTCTTGACATGAAATTCACTTGGGAGGAAATCTTCCAAAGGTACTGACCTCTCAGTCTTTCTCCATGGAGCCTACAGCACTGTTCTATAGGAGCAGCAGAGATACACCTGAAGTTTCTACTGAAAGGGAAGTCAGTGACTTAAAAAATGTTCACAACAACATCACCAATATCAAATTGACTTTTAGACGAAAGTAAAAAAATGAAAGCTGCGAGGAGTGGAAGCAACGAAGATTAGAACAATGCACTTCTATGTAGAACCTTTATAAGTTGACCACCCAAGGGTACTGTAACGAAGTGGTTATGGAGGTGGCCACATCAGGAACTAGGCCTGTTGTACTGATACGTATTGGTGCATGTCCAGTCTATGAAAATTAGGTCAACGTAAGGAGGTGGTCAAGGTGGGGAGGTGGTCAACTATGGAGGTTCTTCTATATTTTCTGTAGCCTCCTAAATACCTGATCATAGCTGTGTCTCAATTTTTCGCCTCTGAGCCAAGTTAGTACCACACACTGTAATTTGAAATCACCTCAAAAGACCTGATGATGACTCGTGTAAAATTGTGAAAGACATTTCATTTAGCAGATATTATCCAAGTCAAAAAGTTATTTTTTTCCTAGCTCATTCTGCCACCTTATTTTTTTTTTACATTTTTTAAAATTTATTTATTTTTATTGTTAAATCATAACTGTGTACATTAGTGCAATCAAGGGGTACAATGTGCTGCTTTCATACACAATCTAAAGTATTCTCATCATTAACCCAGATTATTTTTGCTCATCAGAAGATCTGTTTCTGCTTCTTTCTTTCTGGCTTTCATCTTTAGCTTGGGATGTAACAATCAAGCACTACTTTGGTAAAAGAGACTGGACCAGTATATTATGGCTTATTCAGTAAATTACATTTCCAGGTGGAAGTGGTATTACAGGAACACTGACACTGGAGTTCTAATTCTAAGCCTTTCATAAGTTCCAGCTCCAATCCTGATCCTGGAATTGACAAGTGCAGAGAAGTAGAGAGCAGAGGGGATAGATCATTGACAGATGTTTCTGTCAACTCCTTCCTCAACCTATCTACCTGAGGATAATGGAATTTCAAGATAGATATTAAAAGCCACAGAATGACATTTCATTTTATGGCTCAGACTTTTTGATGAGCATATATGTGTGTGCAACCTTTTTTCTTATCTGTTGCACATTGGAAGAATAAGAGTTGTCTTGGGCCACACATTAAATACGCAAATACTAAGCAAAGGTGATGAGCAAAAGAAAAAGTCCGTGCATACTTTTCATGATATCAGGCACCACAGATAAGCAAAACAGTCCTTAAATAATCTGCACATGGCCTGTGGGCTGCAGGTTGGACCCCTGCTGGAGGGATACCCTCCTTGCTCTGCCCAACTCTATGCCAATGAACAAGTATAGGTTGAGACTAGAGAACTCCAGCCAAAAATCTTAGAGAAGCACTGGGGAATTGGTTTGGATCTCAAGTCACTTTGGCCCAGCAGACTGGACTTAGGAGTCTAGTGCACAGGTGCACTAGAAGGGGTGATATTTAAAAAGGAAATTATGCTCTACTCTGTAGTTCAGTGGGGTGGGGGCTCTGATGTTTCCTATAAGGACCTTAAAACAATGTCTCCATTCAGCTAGTACCTGAGGAACATCTCTAAGAAGATGAAACAGTCTGGTTTCTCCAGGATACTGCTGAGATTGGGAGCTTACCCAGACTTTTAAGGGAAACTGAAGGTCTTTCATGTACACTTTGGTCTGGTTCCAGGTTGTGTGGTGATCTTTTAGACTCTGTACTTTCATAGGACTTTGGTCAAAGAAATAAATACACTTAAACTCATTTCCTACCTACCTCTAGAGGAGTACTGCTAAAGCTCTTCCGTGTATGTTTGCTTATTTTCACCTAATGCTTCTGTAAGACAAAGGAGTAGCTGATCACCACCTGGGGTTGCCCAGGTCACTTGGGGAAATAATAGGATGAGGGAATGAAGAGCTATGAAGAGTGTCCAGAAAGTTCGAAATGTTGACTTCTCCTTCCAAATCATCAAGCAACCTAAGCTATTCAGTTTTTCCTAAACAAGGTCAGTTTCTCCATCTCTCATAAGGAGATCGCACTTCCTATTCACAAGTCTTTATGAGAATTGTGTAATATTTAATCAACTGCTTATGAGAAAAAATAGTGAAGAATATCATCTAAAATAACGCTATTATTTTATTTATGCATTTAAAGGCAAAGAGTAGTTTTATGTTATTCAAGAGATGGTTTTATAGAACATGCAATGTCCAGCCCCACTGCCAGAATAGGCTAAGCCTGAACAATTTATTTCAGACTGTCCTGTCACCTTGTACTGGCACTTTAATGGAAAAAGTTCTCTAATATTCATTTCGATGAATAATTAGTTAAGGGGGAATCTCTAGATTGTAGTCTTGTATCACAGAGTTGAAATTTAATCATTTCAACACTGTTGTCTTCAATGCCAACATAAACCAGAGATAAATTATAGCTCATCAGTGAACGGGTTCACAGGTTGTGGGAACCAATTAATATTTGTGACCCTATTATTGAAATTCTTAAGTAAAAAGCATTACACAATTTGCATTATGGTAGATTGAGTCCAAGTTAAAAAATAATTCTAACTTGTATAACATCTGAAGGAAGATAAAATGAAAAAAAAAAAAAAAAAAGACACTTTTAGTGGGGCTAATGCTTTCCATCCTGAAATGCAGGCTAGATGTAACAAAGAATAAACTGCTTACAAAACCGGTTGATAAAAACCAGTATTTAAAAGATTGACAAAGGTTTTATCCCCCCTCCCTCTTCCAAAGTCTAACCTGCAAATAAAAATCTTAGCCCGAAGTTTTAAACTGTCTGCTGCAGACAATTGCCGCTTTCCAAGTACAGGCCGGCCAGTGCACAAAGAGCAAAGTTTAGTCAAAGTTCATTTTCAGGTCATCCACCCTGGAATCATCAATCTGGACAACCTCTGGGTAACCTCTTCTAAGCTTGTGGACTGGAGCGGGATCCTTTGCAGTCTAATTAGAGCATGCAACAATTAATTTGTCTTAAATAGGAAATTAAACAGTCATGTACAGTGTAGAGAAGAGGTCAGAAAGTGGATCTTGAGGTGCATTCACAACCTCTGCTTGGGAATTTCCCCCAGGCCTGCAGGGAGGTGGGACACACTCACAAGAGAAATAATTGTGTAGGACAAACATGACAAAACCTTCATGACAAAACACATACATAAATAGAAGAGAAATTTAACCTGGGAACAAATCGCCAGTGTTTTTAATTGTGCTCAGGCTTGCCCATCTTTCAGAAAACTTAGGGTGAGAACTCGGGCAAAGATGACTTCACAAATCCTGTGTGTACCCACCCAGAAAACCCAACACCGTTGTCCTTGAACTTACTTCTGATTGCATCCTAGACTTGTATTCATGAGCTAGAGATTTTGTCATGAGAAAATGGGGAAAAAAGGTCTGATGTGGAGTTCTATTGAGTCAATGCTGTTTATGAATTCATAGTGAATTGAATCATTGTCTTCCAAGATACCATTTTGACATAATTAGAGAAGCTGAATGGTTATCATTGGCAATGCACACAATGGAAATTTTGAAAAACAGATAAAATGCTATTTATTTCTTAGTAATGGAAGAAAGTCCTCACTACTGTCTTATCCCCAAATTGTGATCTATATCTATATATCTATTATAATTTTACTGTGATACATTTAACTTGGTGAAAGTTGATTTTTAAATAGTAAAATAGGAATTAAAAAATAATGGTATTATATGTTAAGATGTGATCAGATTTATGCAAACCTTTTCATTTGTTTGTTTTCTTGATGAACTTCCTGCAAGTCTACAATGATAAATTATAAATTTATTATGTAAAATAGTATGCTGTGTATGATAAGGAATACAATTTAAATAATGAAATAAAGGTAAAGACAGTTGAGTGAGAAACTGCTCAAAGGAACAAGAGTTGGAAAGTAAGAGTTCCAGAAAAATTAAAGTATATTGCACAAAGGAGTTTATTTATGGTTACATGGTATCAAGAAAGAAAATAAAATCATCCCCAAATCTATTTAATGTTTACTGTAGATTTAAGAATATCTTTGAACATTAACATTTCTGACTATTAAATTATTATTTGATATTAACTCTCCAGTTCTGCTGCTCTACATACTGTCCAGTGTTAATGCCAGCACATTAGTCGCATGACTATCATTTTTTCCTGAAAACAAATAGTAATCTAGTAATTTAGCTTTTTTTTTCAATATCAGGTTCATTGAAGTATAATTTTCATTCAGTAAAATTCACCGTTTTAGATGTACAGTTCCATGAGTTTTGATAAATATGTACAGGTATAAACTACTGTCACTATAACATTTTCATCATCCTATAATACCCCCTTATGCCTCTTTGTAGTCAATCTCCTCTCCCCATTTACGGCCATCATTGATATGATTACATCTTTTTAGCTTTACCTTTTCAGAACATTGTATAAATGGAATCATGCATGTAATTCTGTCTTCTTTCACTTAACATGATGAATACGTGCTGAATTCAGTAATATTCTCTAGCATGGATGAGAAACAATTTATTTCTTTACTGGCTGATGGGTATTTGAGTTGTTGCCAGTTTTTAGTGATTGTGAATAAAGCTGCTATAAACATTCATGTACAGGTCTTAAGTGAATATGAACTTTAATTTTTTTTTTTTTGAGACAGAGTCTCACTTCGTTGCCCTTGGTAGAGTGCTGTGGCATCCCAGCTCACAGCAACCTCAAACTCTTGGGCTTAAGCAATTCTTTTGCCTCTGCCTCCCAAGTAGCTGGGACTACAGGCACCTGCCACAACGCCCAGTTATTTTTAGAGACAGGGGTCTCACTCTTGCTCAGACTGATCTCGAACTCATGAGCTTCAGGCAATCCACCTGTCTCAGCCTCTCAAGTGCTGGGATTACAGGCATGAGCCCCTGTACCCAGCATGAACTTTAATTTTCCTTGGGTAAATACTTTGGAGTGAGTGGAAAAAGGCTTCTCTCCCTTTTTTCATCTGGACAACTCCTATTCATCTTTTAAGGTCATACGGTAAGTGTGTGTTTAACTTGGTAAGAATTTTTTAAAAACTGCCAAACTATTTTCCAAAGTGGCTGTACCATTTGACATTCCCACCAGCAAAGTTCGAGAGTTCCAGTTGCTTCATGTCTTTGCCAGTATTTGGTTCGATGTGAATAATAAAACTTGTTTGTGTGAAGCCACTGCTAGCAAGTTCCTTGCTGCATAAAGCTGAATATTTTCCCTAAGTATGCAATCTCCCTTTACATTAAGACTTTGTGTTCACTTTTCTATATTCCCCCTTTTTGTTAATGGCATCATCGTCACCCCATCATCTAACCTGGAATATGAATCCATTCTGAATTTTTTGCCTTCTTATTTCTCAAGCCAACATTTCACATCTCTTGCCTGAGCTATTGCAACCCTTCCCTGGTCTCCATGCCATCGTTTTTTCTTCCATATTGATATTGGTGTTTTCACTTTAAAAAGCAAATGAGACACTGAACTCTTTTGCTTAAAACCTTGGGTGGAACAGATCTGAAGGTCAGCACAGCTTACAAGCCTTTCACGGTCGGGGTCGGTCGGGGGTCTACCTTCTCTGCATCCGCCTCTGCTCTTCCCCTCCTGCACTCACTCACGTCCTGTGCTCCCGTATAACAGGACTACTTACCCTGGCTTTCACAGCTCCGAGTCCTTGAAATGTTGTTCACTCTGTTGGCTTATGAAAGGCTTCTCCCCTTTTTCTCATCTGGACAATTTCTATTCATCTTTCAAGGCCAATATCAGATATTACTCCTATAAAACACTCCTCACCTCTTCTAAAGAGAGTTACACATTTCCTCCCCTGGGTTTCTAAGGAACTTTATTCCTCTTTTTCTTCTTGTACTTTCTCATATTAGGTTTTTATGGGATGATTTTCTCCACTAACATTTTTGAAGTAGGTGGAGACTGTAAATGCTATCTTATATCACAACCTTTCTGTGTTATAAGAATTTATGATTTTCAAGTGATTACAGAAGGACAGTTACTACAAGGTCACCATAGTGAATTGTATACCTTCACGAGAGAAGAGCATACTAAATTGGAGTTACTGGAAATAAATTTTTAATTTTTCTTACTCAAATTCCCATCTGTTCTGTTAGGAATCTCATTGTAGAGTATAGACAAGGGAAGTAGGCAAGAATCAACCTTGAGATATTCTAACACAGATGTTCTAAGCAGGATTGAGTTGAGGTGACACAAAGGAGGCTGAGATGATCAGAGAGGTAGAAAGGGGAGCAGCAGAATGAGATGGTAATTAAGCCAAGAAGTGAGAGCACCCAAGTTTAAGAGAAGAGGCCAAAAGAAATTAATATTAAAAAGACTGTACAGCATGGTTAACAGAAGCCTTTGCTTGAATGATTTCTGACTTTTATGGTGCCATTAGCCTTATACAGGTTTGGGAGGAGTAAGTTATTTTTTTCCTCTCATGTATCAGACCATCAAGTTTGGGATTCCTAGAGCTTAGAGACCAGAGCCTATCACACAAAAGATAACCTTGAGGCCTTTTCTGGCCATAAAAGTACCAGTCTCATAAAATGATTAAAAGTGATAATGTTCAGTCTATAAATTAATCAGGGGAAATGGGAACATAAATTTTAGCAACTTGGCGTCATTATGAGTTTGTGAAAAGATTTTGTTAGAAGAAATAAAGACTTTAGACCACGTGACATGTGAACTCTGTTTCCAGATAAGGAGGTAGCTGAACAAATGACTCCTTATTTAATCACCTGTTCTATTTTTTATGATTTAATATATGAATCTCTTTTATATGATTGCATTTTAGATTTGATTGATTTTGGTTTTTAATTGTTAAATATGGAATTGATGAGCCTTAGTTTTATGGGAATATAATTGGACGTAAATTAGGCTTTGGTCAAATTTAAATTGAAAATAGATTAGGAAAATTCCTTAACCTCTTTTTCTTTTTGCCTCAGTTTCTTCATTTGTAAAATTAAAGCATTGGACTAGATGACCTTGAAGGTCCTTATGAGGTCTAATGTTAGAAGATTACAGTTTTACAGGAAATAACTGTGTAGTTCATCAAATCTTTCATTTTTCAAGTGGTTATTTTGGCTTCTGGAAGCCTATGAAAGATCCCTTCATTTACATCTATTTGTATCCATTATCTAGACGTTGTCTTCACATAGACATGGTGCTAGTAATCATGCCAGTTTTAACATGAAAAGTGACATGTTTCTAGTAGCTGTATTTGAAACATGAAGCATCATGGGCAACCAGGGCTGTCAGAATTACCTATATTAAATTATTTCAAAACCATGTAACTTTTTAGAATTGATTCAGGTTTTGAGCAGATTAATACCATAGGGCCCTGCCGTCCCACTGCATCACAGGCAGAGCTGCCTCCATGTGGCCTGGTGCAGCTCTGCAGAGCTTGTTCCTATTCTCATCTGCCGTCAAAGTTAGCTGTCTTTCATTTCATTTGGTAAACTGATCAGAGCAGCATTCCCAAATATGGGGGCTGCCACCTCTACACAGGAAGAGGCATGCCAGGTGGCATCTTAGTGATGGGGATTGCCAGATGCAGTACTTTGTGCTTTACTTTGGAGGGGGTGTCCTGGTCTACCACCTACCACTCAAGTTCTTAAATCTTACTATTATGTGAAGTTCCTGAATCTTTGTAAGGCTTATCCTCTACTCCTTGGAGAATGTGTATCTCACCAAGGCCTCCCACATACTCACCAGTTGCTATTGTCTGATCTCCTCAACATGATGTCATCAATATGGCGGCCAGGGTGATATTTTGTGCGGTGTCCAGACAACCCGGTTGATGAACTCTGGGTTATGACAGAGCATGCTGGGATAATGTAGCCTTGGGGCAACTGATTATGAGCGGCTTCTGAGCTTTTTTTCTGATAGAAGTGGCAAAGATCAGATTTGCCAGGTTAATCATTGTATGGTATATGCCTGAGGCTGTATTAATCTGTTTTGGTAAATATACCACATCTGGCACAACTGCTGCATTTGGTTACATTTATGGCAGTCTAATGTCATGTTTAGAATCTGTCTGACTTTATAGAACTAGCTAGGCAAGGATGAATTTAAATGGGGAGTTGATAGTGACCACTACCCTATGTTCTTTAGGTCTGTAACAGTGGCACTAACCTTTACTATTACCACTAAAGGATAGGTGGTAATAGGATAAACTATTAATTTGGGTTGTGGAGGGGAAACTCCAGAGGTTTCTATTTAGTTTTTTTTCTTTTCTTTTTTTTTTTTTTTTTCACTGTGATAGCTTTTACCCTCTATGCCAAGGACCACATGTGGAAGTTTTGCAGCCTGCCAAGTATTTCTAGTCTGATTACATATTCAGAGACCAAAGCAATGAGCACCATGGACCTGCTGCTGAAAGCCAAATCTGGATCAGGACTCTACTTATTAGCTAGCTTACATACATCTCCACTCTAACAGGAGGCCGTGATCAGTCCTTCAGCCTCTGGTTATCTGTGTTAATGTGGACCCCATGACCAACAGTCTGCAAAAATCTCCTCTCTCAAGTTTATATTAGGTCATTTCAAAAGTTTTGTCCATTTTTATGAGTTTACTTTAAACTGTAATATCTCAGTGAATATTTATTCAATTTAATCTAAATTAAGTGCCATTTGAATCAGTGCACTTTTGCCAACGTAACACAAGTTGATTAATTCCATCGGCATAAAAATTGGGTGCTTGGAATTCGATGAAGTCAAGAAGGCCGTTTTTGCTAGGTCCTGATTGGAAAGGTTCTACCGGTGAGAAAGATATCGAAGTGCTTGAAAAGATGGTAGTCGGTTGGCGAGAGGTCTGGGGAGTATGGTGGGTGGGGCAGAACTTCAACGCTCAATTCCTTTAATTTTCGGACGGTGATTTGTGAGACTTGCGGCCGGGCGTTGTCATGGAGCAGGATC
>CAUYPK010117266.1:0-12477 GCA_963574355.1 Loris lydekkerianus
ATGTCTACATACAGTAACTAAGAAAATGCCACGAAGGCTACGTTGAACAGTTTGATCAGAATATTTCAGATTGTTTATGAAACCAGCACATTGTACCCCTTGATTGCACTAATGTACACAGCTATGATTTAACAATAAAAAAAAAAAAAAGTTAAAAAAAATTTTTTTTAAAGTGTGCTCTATACCATGACGGTGAGCATGGCCCCCTGGACAAGGCCATTTCTGTAAACATTCTGAGTTTGTATTTCTTGAGATATGTTTTATACAGTATAAGGAAGGCTGTGGTTTGGGTTGTTTAGGTATAAAAGTGATATAGTGATTATGACTTGTGACAGTGCTTATCTTTAAGAAATGCATGCTGAAACATGACAGAAATCTGGTGGATTACCCAGCTAGCCCTTGGAACCCCACTTTCTAAGTACTGGTCCTCTTGCCTGGCCGTGGCAAGGCCTCCCAAGGCATCTTCATCTGTACCTGCCTGGTATTCATCCAGGGGTGTCCAACCTCTTTTTTTCTGTCATACACTGGAAGAAGAGTTGTCTTGGGCCACATGCTAAATGTACAAACACTAACAAAAGCTGATTAACATTAAAAAGTCCATGTATCATTTTCACAATAACTGATACCACAGATACCCTCACAGCAGCAGTCCATGACCTCTCCCAGGCCTACTGAACCAGAAGATGCAACATAACAAGATCCCCAGGGAACTCATATGCACAGTATAGTTTGAAAAGTGCTGGCTCCCACACTGGGTTCCTCACCCAAAGGTGTCAGAATTCCCTATGAAGCCTCCACCTTCCTCCTTCCCCAACTGTGGTCTACAACAGAAAGGGGAGGTCATGTCTAGGTTGAAAATGGTTCCCCAGGTGACTCTATGTACGTCTACCACTCTCCTAAATTTCTTCTTCAGAAAGAGGAACATAAGGCTTCATCTGAACAAAAGGGCCAGGGGGGCACTTGCACACCTCAGGCCTAATGATGCCCTTCAGACCTGTAAGCCTCCAGGTCTGCATCAAAAAAGCAGCTGCAAGGGGCTCCACAGTCATACTGGGCAGATCACCCTTCCTCATTGTTCTTGGGGATGGAACCACTTAAAATGAAATACCCAAATCCAGTTATTCAACCAGTCCCTTTCCAAGAAAGAAGGAATTCTGAGTCCTTGTCCCAGATCTAATCACATGTGATTATGCCCATGTCCCCCACTCTAGGCAGAGAGTGTGCCTGCTTCATCTGCCTCTATAGACCCAGCCCTGGCCTGCTACCTAGCATAGAGTGGGAATTTCTTAAATATTTGCTGAATGAAAATATACTCTTAATATCTAGCTGGCAGGTGCCTTTATCCTCGTTGCACCATTTAACTGTAACAATCACTCTATGGCAGGTTGTATTTTGCCAGGTGGCTACAGAAACCTCTTCTGCCCCTCTTGCTCTTCAAGAATGTAATCTAGTCACTGACAGGACAAATCTAATCCCCCTCCCTGGGCTTTGAAATCTGGTCAGGCTCATGACCACTTTGACCAAAAGAGTGCAGGAAAGTGACATTACGTGACTTCTGAGGCTGTGTTATGCAGTTTCCACCTCACTTGCCAGAATACCCTGAGACAGCCATGCTGTGAGGTAGACAAGTCATACTGAGGTGTACCAGTTGAAATGCCTAGCTTCTGAGTCATCCCAGCCTGGCCTGACTAGTGAGTGACCAAGCCTCCAGATGACTCTAGCCCCCATCTGTCATATCATCCCCACCATCAAGTCCTTCCAGCTGAAGCCTCAGATGCTGCAGAGCTGAGACAAGCCATCCCTACTGTGCCCTGTTCAAATTCTTGACCTGAAAAACCTGTGAGCATAATAAAATGGCTTTTTGAAGGTGCTAAGTTTGGAAGTAATTTGTCACGCAAGCAATAGTAACTGGAATATGCTCTAAGAGGAGCCTTTTGTTGTTCCCAGTATAGGAAGAATTTGTCCCAGTCTGGGGAGCTGATACTATAGCTGCCAGACAGACTGGATTCAAAGCCTGTCTTCCCGCCCTAGCTCCTGCTCGTATTTTTTTTTTTTTTTTTTTTTTTTTTTAGTCAATAAGGATTTTCTGAGATGTATGTTCCAGACACTGTGGCTGCACAGATAAAAACATGAAGATCCCAAAGTGTACACATGAATACAGGCAGTGGACTCAAACCTGAAATGAGGCCAAATGAGGCCTGCTACCCTTGTAAATTCTTGGCTGACATTTTCTCCAACAGAATGGCTCTTTGATCTAGTAAGTGTGTTTTGACAGTCTGGGGGGACAAGGGCACCATGCAGGACAACAGGAAGATGAGTGGAGAGTTCATCCTAGGAGAGAAGTCAGGGAAGGATTAAAAGAAGGAGGGAAAGACAATTTTCTCCGATATTGGATAAAAAGAGGATAAAAGGGTATGGACATGAAGATGAAAGTACACAGGGTGTTGACACTTTCTCTTGCATAGGAATCAAGGTCATCTGTTGGTTAGGGGCATGTGTGAGAAAAGAATTTGAGAAATTTGAGGAGAAAATGTCTGGAATAAACTTAATGCAAAATGAACTATGAAATTTTCTTTTATATTTGTGTGTATGTGTGTCTGTGTGTGCGTGCGTGTGCCTGCATTTGTGTTAATTTACAAAAGAAAAAGAAGAGTGTGTGACTAGCCTGAGCAAGAGTGAGACCCCGTCCCTACCAAAAATAGAAAAACTAGCCTGGCATTGTGGTAGGCACCTATAGTCCCAGCTACTTGGGAGGCTGAGGCAAGACGATAACTTAAGCCCAAAAGTTTAAGGTTGTTATGAGCTATGATGATGCCACTACACTCTAGCCAGGGTGACAGAGTGAGACTCTGTCTCAAAATAAAAAGAGAGTGGGTGAGAAGTAAATGGAAGCACAGATGGATGGTCCTGATGACTATGAGGACCACAACAGGGCCAGAGACACACAGGGCTTGGGCACCCCAGGGCTGTACCCAGGTAGGAGATCGAGGATTCTGAGCTGAGTTCAGTGGCCTCTAGCAACCCATTTAGGGGAAGTAGGGAAGTTCAGTGCCTGACAAATGACCAGACAGCAGGACACAGACTAGAATGGGATGGTCAGGAAAGGGCATAGATGCTGGCAGATGCCCAACCAACTTCATAGGGCCGGGGTCCAGAGGCTGGAAGCACACCCCATGAGGATGTGCTCAGGGAGATCTGTAGGCCCAGACAAAATGGTGTACAGCACTGAAGCCTAAAAGGAAGGAATAGACGATGCAGTGGTCAAGGGTGGGTAGAGGGGTCTCCTCTCTCCTCCTGCAACAACATCTCTCATCTACGTAATATTCCTCTCCAGAAGTCCCTTCTCAAAAGACTCTCCAGAACATTGTCCCCATGGAACAGGAGACTGCCTGCCCATACAAGTCTCCTGGCATTGGTCGCCTTTGAAGGATCTTGAGTTTAAACTCCTCTTGGAAACGACAGCTATTTCTTCAAAGGTACCTAGAACTAGCACTACATGAAATAAATAAGCTGCATTTAGAAGTCCATGAGAGCAATGTGCTTTGGTGTATACTAGCGTCCACTTGGCTTCAACCACATAATAGGTCTGGAATGAATACCGATTGCATAAATGAATGTTGCCATTGAAAGATATCATGGGCTTGGGGGAAGTTCCCAGTCTTGATCCTGGAACTCAGAGGCCATTGCAATCTGTTATAGTTTGATATTGACAACCTCACCCAACTTCCAGCCCCAGCTGCAGCCAATGAGTCCTGGTCCCCATCACCCCATACACTCTTCCCTTGAGGACACATTGTTTCCTCCTTCCAGGAAATCTGGTTCCCGGCTCCTTACACCACAAAATCCCCTCCATCCTCATGATCTGAGGTCAACTTCAAACTCCTTCTCAGGCCACCCATCATTCCATTCTCAAACTTACTAACTACTACATTGACTAAATCACTTCTACTTTTCATACACTGCCTTGTAACATCTTTTGAATTATTATCTTAGAACAGGACTTAGTGAACTTTCCCTTAAAGAGCAAGGCAGTCAATATTTTAGGCTTAGGGGCCACATACATATTCTACAGCAACTACCCAACTCTGCCTTAACAGTGGTAAAGCAGCTGCCAATAATAACACAAACAAATGAACATGGCTGTGTTCCAATAATACTTTATTTACAGAAATAATCATCAGGCCAGATATGGCCTGTAGTTTGCTGATTCCTGTCTTAGATGGTTATTTTAACTCTTCCATTGTCTCTTACATCCTATGTCTTGTCATCTCCAAACAGATTTAAGGCCCTTAAAAGAAGGGATGAGATATTCTTTACTCTTAGCCCCTATCTGGCACAGTGCTACACATGCAAGGAATATATACTTTTTTTTTTTTTTTTAATAAGCCTGTGAGCATATGTTGAATGTTGTGCCACATATTGCACCTGACCTCCTTTTTGGCCATTTAAGTGTGCACACTGATGGTGCAAACGTTAATTTTAGCAAAAAGCATGAATTTCATTAAACTATGTACCATAAAGTATTTCTTAAAACTTTCCTGGTATGCTCTTTTGCCACATTTTTTTCTTCTAATTGTTCCCACAGATGACCTAACACATTCATTTCACCAGCTACTTAACAGACTAACACATTCCACAAGCTATTTAACATCAGCAGAAGAACTTAGGCTTTCTGCAGATAGAAGTGCCCACTTGGGCATTCAGCAACAACTCTGTCACATGATAGGAGCATGGAGGTGGGGAGAGAGAGAGGGAGAGAGAAAGAGAGAGAGAAAAAGAGAGAGAGGTTTGCACAGGTAAGAAGGCCTTCAGGGGTAAAAAAAGGGTAGAAAATCTATCACCAAAGTTTTACACAGAAACAGACATGAAACAATTACCTGTAACCAAAATAAAATTAACTTAAGAGTGGGTTAGTGACAGTTGCTGTCATACGCTTCTAACTTGCTTCTAAATCAATAACTGCAACAGAGAGAAGAAGATAGATGTCTTCTAAAGAATTTCAAAAAAGCAATAAACTACACACACACCCCAAATTTCCTACTTTGGAATACGTTAAATTCATCTCATATAAGGAACTTAAAAAGTAGCTCTTAGGTTCTTTCAGAATGAAACAATAAATGGGTCCCAGAAAGCCCAAGACTTCACTTCTTGTCAGTAGTGACCTTTAGGTCCCCACTTCCTTTTCTCACCTCAAAAGAAGGCAAGAGTAGTCCTGTGCAGTCAGCACAGGCAATGGTGGTCTGTTTCACCCAACTCACCCTCGTACACATTTGAAGATTCAAATAGCCGTAAATATCTGTTATGGAAAAGAGCATTCTTCATCCTCCCCTACTTCCCTTCCCCAGAGGCAACTATCCACACCTCTTTCCCTTGATTATTTGGTATTTGCTTCCATATGTCTAAATAATATGCTAGCATTGCTCCACCTTCATGGTTTACTCTTGGGCACTGTTTCCTGCTTCCTCTGCATGGAAGATGAAGTCTCTGTTCTCCTCCCCACCCCCCACCACTTGCACACTCCCCACTCCCCCCATATGACTGCATAATTATTTTGGTGCAAAAACTATTCCTATGAGTTGAATTATTTCTTCCCCAAATTCATATGCCTAACCCCCAATATCTCAGAATGTGACTTTATTTGAAAATAAGGTTATTATAGATGTTATTCATTAAGATGAGATCTTTAGGGTAGGCCCTAATCCATTATGACTGGTGTTCTTATAGAAAGGATAAATTTGGACACAGAGACACACAGAAGAGGCAAGACAATGTGAAGAGCCAAGGCAAAAGGCCTGACAGCAATCTTTCTCTCAGCCCTCAGGAGGAAACAAGCCCTCTAACACCTTAACTTCAGACTTCCAGCCTCCCAATCTATGGTACTTTGTTCTGACAGCCCTAGTAAACTAACACAAGTGTTTACATCATTATGACTACATGAACATTACTGAAGCCCTAGCCACACAGTACACTAAGATTATGTTTCTTCCTTATTGCAAGTTTCTTTTCCCCTAGGACTAATACTCGTCTTTGTCCCTTTGCTTAGTGAACAATACATTGAAAAACAGCTTCAACTCCAAACTCATTCTCCCTTATCTAAGGGGAGGTCCATGTGCATCAGATGGTCTGTTCATGTTATCCTGTCTTGGAGCCTTCCAACCTGAGGACTGTAGGGGATGCAGTGAAAGTTGGGGTGCCCTAGTCAATTGGCAAGGGGAATTTTAGCCTTGGTGCAAGGTCAAGAGACTGCATTATCTGGAAGCATGGAGAATGGAGGACTGAGAGAAGAAGGGAAGTATGACCATAAATGTGTCTTCTCTGCAGACACCTGCAGCAGAAGGAACCATGGGCAGAGGCTACAGGTGGCAGCGACACTAGTTAGCCAGTAAACCAAGCAGAGGGTTGGGAAGCTAAGGTGAGGCAGGAAACAGAGACAGAGTTTGATCAAGATCACATACCTGAGTTTTTTTGTTTTGTTTTGTTTTGTTTTGTTTTGGTCTGCATAAATATATGGAATTCTAGGAAATGTGAGTGCAAGTAAAAATGGCTCTACTTAAAGACAAAATGACACATTCTCTCCACACTAACACCAACCTTTTCAACAAGGACAACTTTCTTTTTTAAAAAAAATGGAGGGAGGTGTTTTATAGATAATCTGAAATAAAGGTCAGAAAAATAAATCAGATAACCAAAGAACTAAAAGAAAATCATATAGTCCAGGCTTTGCTTCAAAACAAAAATCTCTAAAGATACAGACGCTACTCCACCTCTACAGGTTATCTCAGTTAAGAACAAAAGTCCTTAATGATTTGTTATATATTCCATCATCACATTCCACATAGATCTGTGGCAGCTCTCAAGAATTCATGCAGCAAAAGAAAAGTATATGAATAATTAGGATCAGGAAAAATACAGCTAGAAAGTCAAGAGCCAGGGCAAGTCAAGGCATCAGTATGTACAATATACAACCACCATACAGCAACCTACATCTTGGTCAAGCCAACTTGGTTTGCATTTCCTGACAGCCAGAACAAAAAAGGAAAAGTGATCGTACATGGTCATGGTTTACATTTATCAACTGGAAAGGGACAAAAACTCAGTAGAAAAATAAAAATAACTGGCAGAAAAGGACTTTGCACATCAGGCTTCATGTAACACAGTGTTTTCAAGCCAAGTGGGACACAGGTCACAAGAAGTGGTTTTCTTTTTTTTAATTGAACAGAATCAAATGGAAGTATCAATTTATATCAAATATTTGCTGTGAAATTAATATTTCAGTCATAAGTAAAGATGGGTATGTGCACAAAGTTGCAATGTAAAATACACTTCTTACTGGGAGATACAGTCACAGAAATTTAAGGAGAAAACCCACCAGAAAGAGATAGCAAGTGGACTTGATTTACAACCTGACCCAAGCCTATTCCTTCCTGCCTGGCTCTGGGGACTATGGGGTAAACTGTCCTTGCTGCAGTGGGTCGTGGTCCTGACCTGTCCTTCCACTGGCTCCTAAGCCTTTGACTCTGTCTGTGGGGTTGCTTCACACCTTCTGGGAACTTCCCCCAGCAGTAGCACCTTTGGGTAAGTACAAAAGGTTGGGCTCCCTCTCTCATCCTGGCCCCTCAACTATTTGGCACCCATCTCTGAATCAACCTGCCATCTCCCTGCCCACTCCACTCCAATCTTCTTCTCTTCTGTGAAAGTCTTAGTCAGGATGGGAAAAATGAAATAGTACTTTTCCCTGCCTGTTCTAAACTATATCTTCTCCAGTTTCTCCAAGTTCCCTTGGAAAACGTGAACCATTAGTTATACATTCATGTTCATAGCAGCATAATTTTGCAATAGCCAAAATGTACAAATAACCCAAGTGCTGAGAGATATATGGCCAAAGAAAATGTGGTCTATCCATACAATGGGATATTATTCAGCCTTAAAAAGGAACAGGCCAGGGATGGGCATGGTGACTCATACCTATAACCCTAGCATTCTGGGAGGCCGAGGCAAGAGGATTCCTTGAGCTCAAGAGTTTGAGATCAGTCTGAGCAACAGTGAGATCCCATCTCTATTAAAATAGATCTCTAAAAATAGAAAAATTAGCAAAGTGTCATAGTGAGCACCTGTAGTCCCAGCTACTTGGGAGGCTGAGTGAGGTAGAAGGGATCACTTGAACCAGGAGTTTAAGGTTGTAATGAGCTAAGCTGACCCAAAGCACTCTAGCCTGGGCAACACAGTGATACTCTATCTCAAGAAATTAAAAAAAAAAAAAAAAAAAAAGGAATGGCCCAGGCACAGTGGTACATGTCTATAATCCTAGCTACTCAGGATACTTGGGTAGGAGGATCACATGAGCCCAAGAATTCAAGGCTGTAGTATGTTATGATTGCACAGGAATAAAATTATTGCACTCCAGCCTGGGCAACACACCAAGACCCCATCTCAAAAGAAATAAAAGAAAAGAAAGAAGAAGAGAAGAGAAGAGAAGAGAAGAGAAGAGAAGAGAAGAGAAGAGAAGAGAAGAGAAGAGAAGAGAAGAGGAGAAAAGAAGAGAAGAGAAGAGAAGAGAAGAGAAGAGAAGAGAAGAGAAGAGAAGAGAAGAGAAGAGAAGAGAAGAGAGAATAAAAAACAAGACAAAAAAAGGACAAAAAAAGAAAAGAGAAGGAAGGAGAAATGAATGCAAGGCTAACCTAGTTCTGGGATGATATTTAAAACTTAACAACAGGTACAACATGAGCACTTAATCCATCAGGAAGGATGTGGGATGCAGAGGCCACCTGCTCTGGCAGACACTACCCCTTTCACACCTAGACTAAGAGGAAGAGGAGAGGAGAGGAGAGGCCACAGGGCTTGAGGCGTCATTATTGACCAAAGCCTACGATCCTTGTGACTGTATTAAAAATATATTAAAAATACAATAACATTTTAAATTCAGAGTATTTTTTTTTTAGACAGAGTCTCATTATGTAGTCCTTAGTAGAGTGCTGTAGTATCACAGCTCACAGCAACCTCAATTCTCTTGCCTCAGCCTCCCAAGTAGCTGGGACTACAGGCACCTACCACAACGCCCAGCTATTTTTTGTTGCAGTTGTCATTGTTGTTTAGCTGGCCTGAGCTGGGTTCAAACCCACCAGCCTCGGTGTATGTGGCTGGTGCCATAACCACTGTGCTACAGGCGCCAAGCCAATTCAAAGTATACTTTAAAACCTATCAAATTATGTATATTTTATCATGTATATCCAATGATAACTAAGATTTAAAGAAGAAAGCAAAAAGCATCGGAAAAACTCCATCCTGAAGCAGATTGGAAGTAAATTAACCAATATACAACCAATCAAAAATATTTGTTAAATATCCATTAATGCAGCAATAGCTACTCCTTCAGTACTAACATTGTTCCTTAACAGTAAGAGTAACTTTGCACAATTAATCTTACTGAATTCTCACTAAAACCCCATTGAGATTGTTAACATTCTCATTTATTTTATTTTATTACTTATTATTATTATTATTATTTTTTTTTTTTTTTTGAGAGTTTCTCACTTTCATCCTCAGTAGAGTTGCTAAGGTACAGCAACCTCAAACTCTTGGGCTCAAGCATTCTCTTGCCTCAGCCTCTCCAGTAGCTGGGACTACAGGCACCCGCCATAGCGCCCAGCTATTATTAGAGATGGGGGTCTCGAACCCATGAGCTCATGCAATCCACCTGCCTCAGCATCCCAAAATGGTAGGATTACAGGCATGAGCCACCATGCCTGGCCAAATATTCTCATTTAGTAGATGAGAAACTGTGACAGAGATGTTCACTAATTTTCTCAAGGTAACACAGCTGCTAAAGAAGCAGAGCAAGGCCTGGCACAGTGACTCACACCTGCTAATTGTAGCACTCTGGGAGGCCAAGATGGGAGTTCAAGACCAGCCTGAGCAAGAATGAGACCCCCAACTCTACTAAAAACAAGAAAAATGAGCCAGGCACTGTGGCAGGTGCCTGTAGTCCCAGATACGTGGAAGGTGAGGCAGGAGTATTGCTTGAACCCAAGAGTTTGAGTTTGCTATGAGCTAGGCTGAAACACAGCACTCTAGCCTGGGCAACAGAGTGAGATTCTGTCTCAGA
The DNA here is from genome assembly GCA_963574355.1 of Loris lydekkerianus. Taxonomy (NCBI): domain Eukaryota; kingdom Metazoa; phylum Chordata; class Mammalia; order Primates; family Lorisidae; genus Loris; species Loris lydekkerianus. The sequence continues at coordinate 10,103 of CAUYPK010117266.1, forward strand.
AAATAGAAATAAAAATATAAAATAAAATTAGGTCTTTAGTATAGGCCCCAATTCAACGACTGGTATCTTCATAAGAAGAGGAGATTAGAACACAGACATACCCAGAGGAAAGGTTATGAAAAAACACAGAAAGACGATGGCCACTTACAAGCAGGGAATGGCCTTAGAAGAAACCAATCCTATCAATACCTTGATCTCATACTTTCAGCTTCTAGAATTGAGAAAAAATAAACTTCCAGTGGTTAAATCAACCAGTCTGTGAAACTTTGTTATGTCAGCCTTACAATTTAACACGCTACCCCTTGTCCACCTTACCCACATAGGAGCCATGTCAATGGAACCGCTTGATGAGAAGAACTAGAAGCCCACTATCCCTTTCTTGTACCAGAAACATTTTGCTTACAAAGCCTGAACATGCACATCCGTGTTGACTCTACTAGTTGCCACACTCACTGGCACTCGCCAGGAGGTAGGTCATTGAATGTTCACCTCACCCCATGCTCACGGTAGGGTTCCACCGTGGAATGGTGACTCTCACTCCCATTTTAAAGTGACTGGGATTTGAAGGCAGGCCCTGGCCTGGCAGCTGAATTAATGCTCAGTGCCATTTTTTCTGTGCTACCTTCTGAGGTGCTTCTGACTCTGACGACAGCAGGGCCCAGGGCAAACCCAGATAAAGGTGGCAACAAGCTGATCACAGAGAGAAATCTCTAGGCTCTAGTGTGTAAGAGAGAAGTCAATGGCTGCAGGTTCCCCTTCCTTGTTTCTTTCTCCTTTGCCTCCATCTGGATCCCCTGCTTCACTGACTAATCAATCACTCCTGAATCAAAACCCTTCCACATTCTAACTACTATGTGGATGGGGCATGTTCATAAAAACGGTCAGAAGAGGAGAGAGCAAGATGGCGGCCAAGTAATAGCTTCCTTGCATCTGGGCACCGTAAGTCTGGGGAGATAAGACTCCAGGCATCCCTGGCTGGTGGAATCTGCCTATAATCATCCCTTTGAGGATACAGGGAGTCAGCGAGAAAATTCTGGACCACAAGAGGAGGACAAAAACAGTGGAAAACTGGCAAGTGGTCGCATGTGTTCGATCGGTCTAATCCCGCTGACAGCTTCCACAGGCAGAGGAACTTAAAGAGCAAGAGGAAGTGAAAGGAAAATTAGGGCAAGAAAACAGATAAAAGAAATCACACATGAGGAAGAATCAGCAGAAAACTCCAGGCAACATGAAAAACCAGTCCAGAGCAACCCCTCCAAGGGACCATGAGGTACCTACTGCAGAGGATTCTACCTATAAAGAAATGTTAGGAATGACAGAAAGGGAATTTAGAATACATATGATGAAAATAATGAAGGAAACGATGGAAACAATGAAGAAAACTGCTAATAAAGTGGAAAATAACCAAAAGGAAATCCAAAAATAGAATCAAATAAGAGATGAATGATATGAAGAATATAGAAAGGATATAGCAGAGCTGAAGGAACTGAAACAGTCAATTAGGGAACTTAAAGATGCAATGGAAAGAATCAGCAACAGGTCAGACCATGCAGAAGAAAGAATTTCAGAGGTAGAAGACTAAGTTCTTGAGATAATTCAGATACTAAAAGAGGCAGAAAAGAAGAGAGAGAAAGCAGAACATTTGCTGTCAGAATTATGGGACTTTATGAAGCGTTCCAACATACAAGTTATAGAAATCCCAGAAGGGGAAGAAGAATGCCCCAGAGGAATGGAAGCCATACTAGAGAATATTATAAAAGAAAACTTCCCAAATATTACATAAGATTCTGACGCACTGCTTTCAGAGGGATATCAGACCCCAGGTCCACTCTAACTGAGCTTCTCCAAGACACATGGTGATGAACCTGCCCCCAAACTCAAGACAAAAGAAAAGATTCTGCAAGCTGCCAGGAGTAAGTGCCAGTTGACCTACTGGGGAAAATCCATCAGAGTGACTGCAGACTTCTCTAATAAAACTTTCCAAGCAAGAAGACAATGATCATATACCTTTAATCTACTTAAACAGAACAATTTCTAACCCAGAATTCTGCACCCTGCTAAGCTAAGCTTTAAAATTGACAGAGAAATCAAATCATTCATGGATATACAAACATTGAGGAAATTCACCACAACAAGACCAGCTCTACAGGAAATACTTCAACCTGTTCTACACACTGACCATCACAATGGATCAGCAGCAAAGTAAGAACTCAGAAATTAAAAACAGAACTTAACCTCCACACAGATGCAAAAGATAAAACTAAGCAATGAACTCTCACAAAATAAGACTAATAGACTCCTACAACACTTATCAATTATCTCAATAAATGTTAATGGCTTGAATTCCCCACTGAAGAGTCATAGATTGGCTGACT
>CAUYPK010117267.1:0-22494 GCA_963574355.1 Loris lydekkerianus
TACACATCACAGAGTCCACATGGGAGAGAAACTGAGGAAGTGTGGGGAGTGTGGTATGTGTTTCAGTGTAGCCTTCAACTTCATCAAAGTGTCCACACTGAAGAGATACTTTAGTAATGTGATATGTGTGATAAAGTCTTCATTTAAGGATGGTGCAATGGTTCACGCCTGTAATCCTAGCATTCTGGGAGGCCAAGTTGGGTGGATTGCCTAAAGCTGACAAGTTGTAGACCAGCTGGAGCCAGAGTGAGACCTCATCTCTAAAAAAATACCTGGGCATTGTTGCGGGCGCCTGTAGTCCTAGCTACTTGGCAGGGTGAAGCAAGAGAATTACTTAAGCCCAAGAGTTTAATGTTGCTGTGAGCTGTGAAGCCATGGCACTCTACCGAGAATGATAAAGTGAGACTCTGTCTCAAAAAGAAAAAAAGTCTTCGTTCATTCATTCATTTATTTATTTTTTGAGACAGAGTCTCAACTGGTCACCCTTGATAGAGTGCTGTGGTGTCATCATAGCTCACAGCAACCTCAAAACTCTTGGGTTCTGGCGATTCTCTTGCCTCAGCCTCCCAAGTAGCTGGGACTACAGGCATGCACTACAGTGCCAGCTGAGTTTAGAGATGGGGTCTCTCCCTCACTCAGGCTAGTCTCAAACTCCTGAGCTTAGGCAATTCACCCACCTCTGTCTCCCAGAGTGCTAGGATTACAGATGTGAGTTACCACAGCCACCATCTTCATTTATCTTCATGAATACGAATCTCATCTGAGAGTTCACAAAGGGGAAAAACATTAAAATGTGAGAAGTGGTAGTCAAAGGGATGTGAACGCAAATCCTCACTGAAATGTGAGGATTGTGGGAAGGACTTCCTTTTGAGTTCGTATCTTATAATTTACCACAGAATCCATGTTCTGTGATCTGTTGATCAATTTTATCCAGTCTTGTAAGAGGGTAATCATTTGTTATGTTAGAGTCAGTGTTTCTGCCACAGCTCACCATACCACTGTGGTCTCAGGACCACCATAGTGGAGAATCATGCTAAGTGATGCAATAAAGCTTCATTCGGAAGTTTAATGGCTGTAGTTATCATTCAGGAGACAGGTCTTAGAAAGGTTGAGAATTAGTTCAGCCGTTTACAAACTCTAATAATGATCATGCCATAATTTACATCCACTAGAATGTAAGCTACATGTTTCTGCACTGCTGAATCTTCAAGTTAATATTGATTAGCCCTTCATATGTGGTTCGGTACTGTTTTTTTGAGACAGTCTCAAGCTGTCGCTCTGGGTAAAGTGCCATGGTGTCATAGTTCACAACAAGCTCAAACTCTTGGGCTTAAGCAATTCTCTTGTTTCAGCCTCCCAAGTAGCTCGGACTATAGGTGCCCGCCACCACGCCCAGCTATTTTTTTGTTGTTGTTGTTGCACTTGTCAGCTGCTGTTGTTAGCTGGCCCAGGCCAGGCTTGAACCCGCCAGCCTCAGTGCATGTGGCCGGCACCCAACCCACTGAGCTACAGGCATCACCCCAGTACTCGTTTTTTATTTCGGAATATTATAGGGTTCCAAACATTTTGGTTACATGAATTGATTTTGTACAGTTTGACTCAAAGTTAAGTGTGTCCATCATCCAGATGGTGTGCATTATACCCACCAGGTGTGAACGTATCCATCCCCTCTCCTACTTGTTTGATTTTCATTGAGTTTTACTTCGACATGTACACACAAGTGTTGATCAATTAGCTCCAATTTAATAGTGAGCACATGTGGGAGTGGCTTTTTTATTCCTGTGATACTTCCCTTATTTTCGATCCTGTGATACTTCACTTAGAAGGATGTTCTCCAGTTCCATCCAGATTGTTACAGAAGGTATTGGTTCACTATTTTTTATGGCTGACTAGTACTACATGGTATACATATACCACACTTTATTAATCAATAATTATTGATGGGTACTCGGGTTGAGTCTATCTCTTTTCAGTTGTGAACTTGTGCATAATAAACATTCAAGTGCAAGTGTCTTTTTAATAAATGACTTTTTCCCCTTTGGTTAAATACACAATAGTGGGATTGCTTGATCAAATGGTAAATCTACTTTTAGAGATTATACTAGTTGGCAGTGCCACCAATAATGTATAAATGTTCCTTGTTCTCCACATCTACACCAGCATCTGTTGTTTTGGGACTTTGTGATAAAAGCCATTCTCACTGGAGTAAGGTGATATCTCATTATGGCTTTAATTTATATTTCCCTGATGATTAGAGACATTAAGCAGTTTTTCATACATTATTGGCCTTTTATCTATTTCTTTTTTCTTTAATTTTTTTTTTTTTTTAGAGACAGTCTCACTTTGTCACCCTCAGTAGAGTGCAATGGCGTCACAGCTCACAGCAACCTCCAACTCCTGGGGTAGGCAATTCTCTTGCCTCAGCCTCCTGAGTAGCTGGGACTACAGGTGCACACCACAATGCCTGGCTAATTTTTGCTGCGGTTTGGCTGGGGCCGGGTTTGAACCTGCCACGCTCGGAATATGGGGCTGCTGCCCTACTCACAAAGCCACAGGCATCACCCTCATTTATCTTCTTTTGAATAGCTTCTGTTCATGTCTTTTGCCCACTTTTAAATGGGATTATTTGATTTTTTTTCTTTTCTTTTTTTTTCTTTTTCTTTTTCTTTTTCTTTTTCTTTTTTTTTTTTTTTTTGTCATTTGCTTTAGTTCATTGAAGATTCTCATAATCCTTTTATCAGTTCTATACCAGGCAAATATTTTCTCCCATTCAGTACATTGTCCTTGGCTGTGCAGAAGCTTTTTAATTAGGTTAGGTCCCATTTACTTATTTTTGTTGTTGCTATAATTGCTTTTAGAGTCTTGCATAGCCACAAGTAGAAGACCGAAACAGGATCTGCACCTCTTCCCACTCACAAAAATTAATTCATGATGGATGACAATCTTAAACTTTAAGCATGAAACCATAATAATTATAGAAGAAAATTTTAGAAAAGCACTTACAGATTTCAGGCTAGGCAAAGAATTTCTGTTTTATTTTTATTTATTTATTTTTATTTATTATTATATATATATATATTTTTAGAGACAGGGTATCACTCTATTGCCCTCAGTAGAGTACTGAGGGACTTATACTCTTATACACAGCTCACAGCAACCTCCAACTCCTAGGCTTAGGCAATTCTCTTGCCTCAGCCTCCCAAGTAGCTGGGACTACAGGTGCCTGCCATCACGCCCAGCTATTTTTTATTGCAGTTTGGCAGGGGCAGGGTCTGAACCCGCCACCCTCGGTATATGGGGCCGGCACCCTACCCACCAAGCCACAGGTGCCGCCCTATGTTTTTTTTTTTAAATCAGATGTTCTGAGCAGTATCAAATACTCATTTGTTAAATGAATAAAGAAGAAACCATACAATATTTTTAAAAATATGTCCGAAAGAGGAAACATGCAAAAAATATTTCAACAAAACATGAGTTGAAATGACAAGTACACTCAATACTGAGATCCACAGGATCATTTTGAATATTATTCTATAGTACTAGGCTGCTGGCTTCCCGTCATCCTGTGGTCATGAGAGGTCTGGTGTAGAACTGATAAAGGGATTATGAGAATCTTCAAAAGTTAGAGTCTTTCTTTTTTCTTTTTTTTTTTTTTAGAGACAGTCTCCTGCTGTCCCTCTGGGTGGAGTGCCTTGGCATCATAGCTCACAGCAACCTCAAATTCTTGGGCTCAGGCGATCCTCCTGCCTCAGTTGTTCTACTTTTTTTTTTTTTTTTTTTTTTTTTTTTAGTAGAGACAGGGGTCTCACTTTTTGCTCAGGCTGGTCTAGAACCTGTGAGCTCAAGCTATCCACTTGCCTCAGCCTCCCAGAGTGCTAGGATTACAGGCGTGAGCCACCTCACCCAGCCTAAAGTTAGATTCTTATTATTTGTGGCTATGTGCAGTGTTTCATTGGTAATTTTTTCTCATAGTACAGGCTGATAAGGTACTACTGCAGTTATGTGGGAGTTTGTAGTATAGTTCAGGCTATCCATTTCTGAAGGGCTTATTAACCAGAGTCCAAGTCCCTTATACCCCTTGAGGCTAGCAAAAGCCTGGTCGTCTACACAAGATGTCTCACGCTCGGCAGACTCAGGGCTAGAATTCTGGGGGTCCTGTTGACCATAGTCCAGGATCCTATACTCCCATTTCAGGTGCTGCAAGGAGCCCATTTATTACCTGGTGGCTGAGAACAGAATGTCTAGCAACCAAAGATTATTATTGCCTGAGTCCTGCCTAAGCATAGATAGAAATCACAGAAGCGAGTTAGGCAGGTTTATCCCCAATTTGTAAAGTATATGTTGTAATTACATGGTGTGCCTGCATGATTTTCCTTTCCTTTGTTTCCCTTCTTGAGGTGCTTTGCTTTGAATAACTCGAATTAAGTTTTTACATTATGTTGTCAACATGATTTATGATTTTTGATTGAATAAAAAGACCTATGGGATAATGGACCACTGCTGCACTTCCTGGCTGCACTTGAGATGCTGCTAGTTATAGTGTAAGCCTCTCACAGGCTCCCATTGGTTATTTCATCTGAGATAACTGAGTCTGAGTTTTTCCTTGCGTCAAACTGCCCTCAGTGCAGATCCCAGCAAAGGTTGTGGGGACCCAGGTCCCCACACACAGTTACAGATAGCTGCACATTTCACAATTAAATTTTTATGACTGTGTTAAGGCAGATCTTATGGTAATGCTTTTAAAGTGTCAGATATAGTTACATTGACAAACATTTTCTTAGTCAATCCTGAACTGATCATGATTTGTGATTTTGCATTTTCATGCAAGCTTCAATGTGGTTGTCCTCGAATTGCTAGCCATTTCTTTTTTCAAACTTCTCAAGTTGAAGCTATTCTAAATTTGAAGGACATCTTTTAACAGCTTCCTTACCTGGTATTCTTCTATTATCCCTATGAAATACTAAGATAAACTGCTTGGAATTTGGTAATTTCATCAAATGTACTCATTATTGGGGCAGTAATAACATTTACATGCCTCCCTTTATTGCTTGGAGTAAAAAAAATGTATCTTTTGGAAAGGATTATATGTCAGAATGTATAAGGTGGAACTGAAGTCATAGGATAGGGAATTATGATTATGACATTAAAACTTCAAAAAGTAGGATTGCCAGGCACGGTGGCTCATGCCTGTAATCTTAGCACTTGGGGAGGCCGAGGCAAGTGGATTGCTTGAACTCAGGAGTTTGAGATCAGCCTGAGCAAAAGTGAGACCCCATCTCTACGAAAAATAGAAAAACTAGGCAAGCATTGTGCTGGGCATTTGAATTCCTAGCTACTAGAGAGGCTGAGGCAAGAGAATCACTTGATCCCAAGAGTTTGAAGTTGCTGTGAGCTGTGATGCCATGGTACTCTACTGCGGGTGACTAAGTGAGACTCTTGTCGCAAAACAAACAAACAAACAACAACAAAAAAAACAAAACAAAAAGTAGATGATCACAGTGATGGTGTTACTCTATTTTAAAATGGAAAGAATAAGTATTTAAGAACAGGAGTTTGTGTGAAATGCACATTACTATGATAACATGAAGTCAATGAAATGATGATACAGACATACAATAAAAGGAGAAAAACATAGCATGGGCTTTGTGAAATCAGATCGTAGCCTTCATGATATAGTCAACTATCTTTTTATGTTTCTGTCTTTTTTTTTGCAGTTTTTGGCCAGGGCTGGGTTTGAACCCGCCACCTCCAGCATACGGGGCCAGTGCCCTACTCCTTTGAGCCACAGGCACCACCCAGAACAAATATTTTTTAACAGCAATGAGTAATTGGTGGTATTTTTCCATTTGATCATATACATTTTTAAATTTTTTAATTGTTATGGATATATAATAATTATACATATCTCAGTAAACGTCACCTTTACCGAAGTGGTGAAGTATGTACAATAAAATTTGAAAAGTTATTAATGTTAATCATTTATCTATAAGGATTTCAAATAAGATTGGTCTATATCATGTCACATAAGTTTAAAACTAAGGAATAGGACTGTAGAAGTCATTTTAAAACAAAAAATTAACTAGTTGTTGGAATATAAATTAATGAATGTGGTCAGCTGCTGTAATCAATGTACACAGTACTTTGTTAGGTGTAAGTCCCATAAGAATCCAACAATTCTGGATTACATGTGTAGAAATAAATTGGGTATGCATATGTTGTACAAGTGAAAAAAATCATGATAGTTTGAAGAATAGATGTGATCCAGCAGAAAACGTAGCCTGAATGCAAATTCATAGTAATATGCCATGGTGAAATCTTAAGTAAATTATGTGAAAGGGCTTTCTTCAGCAATTTGTCTAAAACAGATACCTTAGATTTTCATAATTAGTTTTCCAGACTATATCTTTTTCAGATGCTATTTATTAAGATCCACCTGTGTGAATCGCCAGTTACATGAAGATAAAGTCAAGCTGATCCTTCTGATTTCATAAAACATCATGCAATGGATAAGTAAAAATACTGACATTTTTAAACAAAGAATTCTCTTATCCCTTTCTCTGTATTCTTTCTCCTCTCCAGAGGCAGTTGTCAAAATGAGATGAAAACAATTTTATTGAGATGCTTAAAGAAGGAATACCAAGGTATCCTCAATATAAAGAGATTTATTGCTGACAAATCTAGGAATGAGGTATAAATACAGTAATTAAGAATAAGACTCTGGCGGCGCCTGTGGCTCAGTGGGTAGGGCACCAGCCCCATATACCCAGGGTGGCGGGTTCAAACCCGGCCCTGATTAAACTGCAACAAAAAAATAGCCAGGCATTGTGGCCAGGTGCCTGTAATCCCAGCTACTTGGGAGGCTGAGGCAAGAGAATCACCTAAGCCCCGGAGTTGGAGGTTGCTGTGAGCTGAAACGCCAAAGCACTCTACTGTGGGTGATAAAGTGAGACTCTGTCTCTACAAAAAAAAAGGATAAGACTCACTAGTCAGGCGTTCTGGCCAGAGCCTGTAGTCCCAGCTACTTGGGAGGCTGAGACAAGAGAATCGCTTAAGCCCCAAAGTTTGAGGTTGCTGTGAGCTGTGACACCACAGCATTGGCACTCTACCTAGGGGCAGCTTGAGACTCTGTCTCAAAAAAAAAAAAAAGAATAAGACTCATTAATACATGTTTTGTTTTTTTTTTTTTGAGACATAGTCTCACTTTATCACCTTTGGTAGAGTACCATAGTGTCATAGTTCACAGCAATCTCAAACTCTTGGACTCAAGTGATCCTCTTCCCTCAGACTCCTGAGTAGCTGGTACTACAGGTGCCTACCACAACGTCCAGCTATTTTTTAGAGATGGCGTCTTCCTCTTGCTCAGGCCAGTCTTGATCTCCTCTGCTTAAGCAATACACCCACCTTAGCCTCTCAGAGTGCAAGGATTACAGGCCTCAGCCATTATGCCTACCCAATGAATCTTGAAGGAATTAACTACTGGTTCTTAAAGTAAAGAATTTGCTTGTCTCAAAATAAAAACTTCACAAAGAATATAATAATGGCTCTTGAAAATATGTGAGGATGTACTTTATTTACAAAACATGCACTACGGACTAAAACTACATTTAGATACCAAATATTATCATTAGATTGGGAAAACATTTTTCCTCGAAGATTGTGTCTTTTTGCTTTTAAATAATAGTTGTGTCATTGAGGCATTTACACTTCAAGAAATCATTCCTGCCTGGGCTGGTCCCTGTGGCTCACGCCTGTAATCCTAGCACTCTGAGAAGCCAAGGGGGATGGATTGCTTGAGCTCACAGGTTAGAGATCAGTTTACACCAGAGTGAGACCTCGTCTCTAAAAATAGCTGGGCGTTGTGGTGGGGCTTGTAGTCCCGGCTACTGGGACGGGATAATCTCTTAAACCCAAGAATTTGAGATTGCTGTGAGCTGTGATGCCATGGCACGCTACTAGGGGCAGCAAAATGAGACTCTGTGTCTCAAAAAAAAAGTATTCCTGTCTGTTACCAAGCAAAAAGTCTTACTTGCAGATGTGCACAAAAAGCCAATAATATGGCACCAATGTTTTTTAGAAAAGAAAAGGAGATAGGAGTTGGCTCAAATCTGTCTCCTTGTACTTCCCTTAGACAATAATTTTATTAGAAATGTTTTAGAGGGTTCCTGGGATTAACTGGTAATTTGTGGAAGACAAGAAGTCTGGAAAGTCCTCAGGCATCAGGAGTCTCTTCATGAGTCACGTGCAAATTCAGGGAAATTAGTATAAAATATGAACAGAAAATCTTAGGCTTCCAGCAGACTGAATGGACTCCCTCTTGTCCACGAGGATCCCAGAAATACCCTAAAGCTAAATTACTGGCCTTGAGAGGGGAGTTTAGACACCTGGCTCTGCCTGATCTCCAAGGAGAGACCTTGGAGGTATTATGTGTTAAGTCATTAACTGTGCCTAAGGCTATAAAAGGCAAAGCTTAAAGCACACCTGCAGAGCATCAATTTACTTAAGGGATCTCTTCGGTCTGATGGCCTGTCTCTAACAGATTTTCTAATTTAAAATATTCCAAGGGGGCGGCGCCTGTGGCTCATTGAGTAGAGCGCCAGCCCCAGCCAAACTGCAACAAAAAAAATAGCTGGGCGTTGTGGCGGGTGCCTGTGGTCCCAGTTACTCTGGAGGCTGAGGCAAGAGAATCGCCTAAGCCCAAGAGTTGGAGGTTGCTGTGAGCTGTGATGCCACAGCTCTATACCGAGGGCAACAAAGTAAGACTCTAGCTCTAAAAAAAAAATAAATAAATAAAATTAAATAAATAAATAAATAAATATTCCAAGCTTTTAGACAGAGCTTCATCTCTATGAGTCCAGCCAATTATATCAAAGAATCTTTAAATCCTCCTATAACCTATAATACTAAAAAGGTCCTGCCTTTTTTTTGGGATAAGCCAATGTGCCTTCCGCGTATTTTATGATTTTACCTGTAATTCCCGACTTCTTAAAATATATAAAACGAAACTGTAACCCAACCACAGCAAGATCACTTGCTTGAGGCTCCCATGTTTGGGAGAGCTTGGTTTCTTTCTTACAAACAAGTTGTTTCTTTTCTTTTTTTCTTAGAGACAGAGTCTCATTTTGTCGCCCTCGATACAATGCTGTAACGTCACAGCTCACAGCAACCTCCAGCTCTTGAACTTAGGCGATTCTCTTGCCTCAGTCTTCGGAGTAGCTGGGACTACAGGTGCCCACCACAACGTCTGGCTATTTTTTTGTTGCAGTCAACGCCCGGCTTTTTGTTGCAATTTGGCCGGGCCCGGGTTTGAACCCACCACACTTGGTATGTGGGGCTGGCGCCCTACCGACAGAGCCACAGGTGCCGCCCAGCAAGTTGTTTCTTATCTGGCATCCTGCACACCCAGGGAATTTGTGTTAATCACTCTTTGGGGCAGTTTCATTGTTATATATATTTTTTCAGGCACTCAGGCAGAGCTAACAAATCCCACTGTTTGTTTTAACAGTCCACATTATCGACCAAGCGCCCTGGGGTGCTGAATTAGTACCCATTGTGCTCTACAGGAAGTGTAGTCCAGAAGGTCCGTGCACTCCGCAACATCGCCCCTGGAGGGTGTAATTATGGACCTCTCGCCTACCTGGGGAATTCTGGGAAGTGTAGTGCATTTGCTGTTATGGGGGGGGTACAGTCACTTCCGCTCAGGCAGCAGGATCCACGGGCTTCTGGGAAGTGTAGTCCCGACGCTCTGCGGCGTTCAGGTCACTTCCGCTCCCGGAGAGCAGTTACTACCGTTTCTGTCAGCGGTAATTTGGGTCAGTTCTGCAGCTTGCAAGCCTTTCTGAATTTCCGGGACCTACGCTTTGGATCCTCACCGAACTGGTGATCGATTTAGGGGAAAAGAAGTGTCGACGGAGAGTGGAGGTTTGGCGGGGCGAATGCGGCGGTGGGCGTTCTCAAACCCGAACCTTCTTGCCTTTGAGTCTGTGCTCGGGTTCGCCGGGGGAGTTTGGTCTCTTCTCGTGTGAGGGTTTCCGTGACTCTGAGTTTACTCAATCCGTTTCCCTCCACTAGCCTGGGGCCACTTCTTCTTAGTATAAGGTTGGGATGTTACTTATCTTTCTGTGCTTCCCGTTACTGTTCTGTTTTTGTTGTTGCAGTTTTTGGCCAGGGCCGGGTTTGAACCCGCCACCTCTTGTATATGGGGCCGGCGCCCTCTTACTGTTCTTTAAAACGGGGATATTAGGACCATCTGAATAAAATTGTTTTGGTAATTTAATGAAGTAGTTTCAACGAAAGCTTTGAAAGAGATCCTGTAAGGTGACGAGTAGTGATCTCTTGTTATTGTTAATTTCCCTGGAAGCTGGCAGGTCCCTGAATTGGGTCAGAGCTGCGGGGGCCCAGGCCTGGTCCTTTTCTCTGATCCTTGCAGGACGCTGGATAGTCTTGGACGCCTTCCTGGCCTCTTTTTAGGAAGCAGAGGGTTGCTTCCATGCTCCACGAAGGGAGAGGAGCTTTTAATTTTTATGGAGGATGGCAACGTGGTCAGGAAATTCGCAGCTTTCGCTTTCCCAGTCGGAGTTATCAAAGAGAACTAACAGCATGCGGTGACTTGTTGGCTGCTGAAAGCAAAGCTCTACGTGAGCGGTACTTGGCTTGTTTCTTTTAGAGAGATGTTCACCTCGACCGAGAATGTATAGGATTTGTGTGTCCTCCGGTACAGGTGTTGATAATAATTAAGCCTTATTTGTTAAGTTTATTCTGAGGGCTTTAGTAACTAAATACATTTATGCCACACCATGACTCTGGAGAGGTACAGTACTGCTTTTTTCCATTTTAAATAAAGATGAGAGTGAGCCATAAAGTACATAGTCGCTTACCAGGAGAGGGAGCTGTGATCGGGACCTAGGCAGTCTGGGTCTTGAGCCTGAGTTAATAATAATCTCTTGCATACGGTTTCATTGAGGTGTAGGAACTACGTAAGACTGCATTGGAGAGTCAATGTCTTTTCTGATTCCACACTAAGTGTAGAATTCCTGGGCTCAAGCGATTCTCCTGCCTCCACCTCCCAAGTAGCTGAGATTACAGGCACCTGCCTCAACACCCAGCTATTTTTTGGTTGCAGCCGTCATTGTTGTTTGGCAGGCCAGGGCTGAATTTGAACCCACCAGCTCAAGTGTATGTGGCTGGCGCCTTAGCTGCTTGAGCCACAGGTGCCGAGGCTCTGCCCAGTTATTGTTAACTCTTTTTTCACTTTACATATGCAGGGACCATCTTCCTACTTTTTCACTGTATATACTTTACTTATCTGGAATTTCATAAAAATAGATTCATACAATCTCTGGTTTTCTGTGAGTGGCTTCTTTCACTTAGTATAATGTTTTCATGGTTCGTGCATGCCTGTGTCATGAATCAATACTTCATTCCTTGTAATTTCCAGTTAAGATTCCATTGTATGGGTGGCTCAGTGAGTAGAGCACTGGCCCCATATACCGAGGGTGGTGGGTTTGAACCTGGCCCCAGCCAAACTGCAACAACAACAATAAAAAATAGCCAGGCATTGTAGTGGGCACGTGTAGTCCCCGCTACTCAGGAGGCTGAGGCATGAGAATCACCTAAGCCCAAGAGCTGGAGGTTGTTGTGAACCGTGATGCCACAGCATTCTACCCAGGGCGACAAAGTGAGACTCTGTCTCTTAAAAAAACAACAACAAAAAAATTCCATTGTATGGATATGCCACAATTTGTATATCTAGTTACTCGTAGGAAGGCATTTTGGTTGTTTGTAGTTTTTGGGTTATTATGAATAATGCTGCTGTGAACATTCTCCTGCTGTTTCACAATACACTTCTGTGTTGGTGGGCAGCATCCCCGGCCATCCTTTCATGTATGCTTTTTTGCCTTCTGTGGCACTTTCCAGGTACTATTCTGACTTACTGCAAACCGTATAACTCAGGACTCTATAAATTCCCAGAAGTTGGATGAAAAATGACCACGCTTAAAGTGAGTAAGACTTTGCCCTGTCTTGCTGTTAAAAATCTGATCTCACTACTCAGATTGTCACATATTTTTCTCTGCCTTGGGAAGACTCAAAGAGAATAATAGGCATTTGAGGCTCTGTTGTTTTTAGTTCTTATTTTCTTATATTAATTTTTTTATGAAGTAGAGAAAATATTAAGGATGGGTGACTTGGGGGTGGCGCCTGTGGCTCGAAGGAGTAGGGTGCTAGCCCCATATATCAGAGGTGGCGGGTTCAAACCCAGCCCCCACCAAAAACTGCAAAAAAAAAAAGAATGGGTAATTCTTTTATTTTACTAATTCCCTGTTCACAAATTAGCTGCTTTTATTCTTCCTGTACCATGTTCTATTCCTTGTGTAAATATATAATTATTTCTATTGATGATATTCTTATAAGTTATACTCTTTATTTAGTATTATATAACATTTGTTTTTTATGGTTGTATTCTTTTTAACTATTTTCTACTTAGAGGTAGTAGGAACTGAACACTGAAAGAGTACTTTTGACCTGTGCCACTTTGTCTGGTTTGTAGATAGAATATCCACATATGGCACAACACAACAGGCTATAACTGCTACTTCACACAGTATTGGTAGAGGTTTATACATAGTAAAACTAGATTGTATTTCTCTCATGCCTGAGTCATGCCTCCTTTGTATGTTATGTACTCATCTTTTCATCTTTATTTATGTTTTAAGGAGTTTAACTGAAGAAGTAATTTTCATTTAAAATGTCCAGTAATACTAAAAGTTTTGCCACTCACTCATGTTCTGTTACCTCATTAATTCCTCCAAACAGTTGGATGAGACAGTTCTCATCCTTGTCTTCCTTTTAAACATGAGAATTATGAGACACTGGGTCAGGTTTAGACAGAAAACCAAGTGTCAGCAATATTAGTCATTCTGTTCAAATAAAAGAGAGATAGGAAGAAAGACAGATTTCTCCATTGAGCAGCTTGTACCCTCACCTGGAGTTCCTTGAGCAATAATATCCACAGAGGGCCCAGTTCTTTTCTGTTCCCATTTGGGGTGACCACTACGCTTCCTGATATGCATTGCCTCAGGTGTACTCAGAGTTTCACATGCCCCAGGCCAGCAATGATCACAGTCATTAAAGAAAATCTTTAAATTCCTTATTGCAAAATATGCCTTACAAAATGTTACCAGAAAATATCACAACCTGGAGCAAAAATTATTTACCACTTCTATATCTAAAAAAAAAAAAAAAGACACAATCTAAAGAATCCTATGCACGGAATAGAGAATAGAGAACAAAAATCAAAGGAATTGGGATGGTAGACATTAACTGGAAAATTTAAAAGGAAAAACAGAGATGGCCAATAAATATTTGGAAAGATGATGGTATTATTTATAATCAAATTAGTGAGAATAATAAAACAAATTTTTTGGCAGCACCCATAGCTCAGTGGGTAGAGTGCCGGCCACATACACCAAGGCTGGTGGGTTCGTACCTAGCCCAGACTAACTAAAACAATGACAACTAAAAAAATAAATAAAACAGGGCAGCACCCGTGGCTCAAGGAATAAGGTGCCAGCCCCATATGCCAGGGGTGTCAGGTTCAAACCCAGTCCCAGACGAAACTGCAAAAAAAAAGAAATAAAACAATGACAACAAAAAATAGCCGGGTGTTGTGGTAGACGCCAGCTTGAGACTCTGTCACCAAAATAAATTAATAAATAAAACAATTTTTTCTCACATTCAGAGTACCAAGTCATGGAAAATTGATAACTTGCTCTTGGCTGTGGAAAGATAAATCAGGGAACATTCATCCTTTTGGAAGATTACAGAGTACAGAGAAAAATTGAGAAGATATGATCACAATTTAAACATGCTTGTTTTTGACATTTTAATTTTTGTTTGAAAATATTTTATTTTATTATATTTTTACTTATTTTTTTATTTTTTTAGAGACAGAGTCTCAGTTTTTCACCTTTGGTAGAGTGCTGTGGCATCACAGCTCACAGCAAACTCCAGCTCTTGGGCTTAGGTGATTGATTGTATTGCCTCAGCCTCCTGTGTAGCCGGGACTACAGGCACATGCCACAACGCCTGGCTATTTTTTTGTTGCAGTTTGGCTGGGACTGGGCTCAAACCCACCATGCTCCGTATACAGGGCTGGTGACCTACTCACTGAGCCACAGGTGCTGGCCTATTTTATTTATTTATTTATTTATTTATTTATTTATTTATTTATTTATTTATTTATTTTGAGTCAGAGTCTCAAGCTGTTGCCCTGGGTAGCTGCTGGGGCATCACAGTTCACAACAACCTCAAACTCTTGGGCTTAAGCTATTCTCTTGCCTCAGCCTCCCAAGTAGCTGGGACTACAGGTGCCTGCCACAACACCCGGCTATTTTTTAGTTGCAATTGTTGTTGTTTGGCAGGGCCAGACTGGATTCGTACCAGCCAGCTCCGGTGTATTTGGCTGACACCCTAGCCTCTGAACTACAGGCACTGAGCCTGAAAATTAAAATTTTAGATAATCAAAGTGAAAAGTAAATTCTACATACAATTTTCTTTACAGGATTGGTATTAATTAATAATATGTAAAAGTATTATTTAGAATGGGTAAAAGTAGATAATTAGGGCCAGGCGCAGTGGCTCACACTTGCACTCCTAGCACTCTGGGAGGGGAAGACAGGTGGATTGCTGGAGGTAAAACATTCAAGACCAGCCTGAGCAAGAGCAAGACCCTGTCTCTAAAAAGTAGACAGACATTGTGGCAGGTACCCATAGTTGCAGCTACTCAGGAGGCTGAGACACAAGGATCACTTGAACCCAGCTGGAGGTGGTTGTGAGCTATGATGCCATGGCACGCTACTGAGGACAATATAATGAGAGTCTGTCAGAGACAGAGAGAGAGAAAATAAAAATAAAAATAGATACTCAATTCTTTGGAATTCTGTACAGATATGAAATGGAATAGATAACAATGATAATAAATTTTTTAAAACTACTAGTGATTAAGTACTTAATCTGTACCACACATTATTCTGATGCTTTGTATATTCCCTTGCTTAATTGCTGAAAAACATTGTCACATGAGACTCATTGGACAGAGTGGAAAATAACGCATTTAGGCCACCTTGTCAAAGATCACATGTTTTGGAACTGACAGCAAATTGGCATGGACTTTAAAGTCTGGCAGCTCTAGATCATGGCATTGAATGATGCAATGAATATGTATAGTTTGAGAATACAGAAGATGAACTATATAGCTGCCCCACACAGGTCACCACAGGCTTTTAAGTTTGGTGGATATTAATAAAAAGTAATAGCCTCCAGGTTTTGAGTACTAGAGAAGAGGACAGTGGGGATTATCAAACAATGTTGCCACTCAATTGCTAAATGCTGCTGGGATACCAAGCAAGATTCATTAAAACGTAACTATATATAGCCCAAGATGCAGTATTTCAAGTCCTGGAACGTTATTTACAAGTAGGCTTCAGTGAGTATGCAAAGTAGAAATGCAGGATTTCTCTGTCATCATTGCACTTCTAGAGGAAGTATATGTCAGGAAAATCAGTATGTTATCAGGACTAACACAGAATGAGTGGGAAATCTATAAGTTGACCTATATCTTTCAACATCTAGAACAACCTCCCACCTCAGTGCCATCTCCTCTCTAAGTCATCATTGGTTGTAAGACTGAAGTTACATATGTTGGATGTTATAGGAGGCAGTGACATTCAAGGATGTGGCTGTGGTCTTCACAGAGGAGGAGCTGGGGCTGTTGGACTCTACCCAGAGGAAGCTATACCAAAATGTGATGCTGGAGAACTTTAGGAACCTGCTGTCAGTGGGTGAGGAGAGCCACTCTTTGTAATGAAATTTCAACCTGCAGGAGTGACTTTGTATCTTACCATGTTCCAATTTGAGTATGCAGGGGGAACCTAAGTTTTTGGTAACTTACCTAGAATGTATTGGGATTAAATATATGACTTTGCATGTCCACAGGGCATGAACCATTCCACCAAGATGCTTTTCACTTCATAAAAGAAGAAAAGTTTTGGATGATAAAGACTGCAGTCCATAAAGAAGAGAATTCCGGTATGGACCAAACAACTGTGTATCTTTATAGGGAACTCTCCCATGTGTTTCCTTCTGTCCATGTCCACTTCTGTCATTCTGCTCTAAATTACCAAACCTCTTCCCTAAATCATTATTCCCGTTGACTGCCCTGCTCCCACCCTTCCCACCTTGGCATCTGTTCTCCTCATAGCAGCCAAGTGCTATGAGGAGTTTTTTTGACATATAACTTAAATTGCCATTCATTTCATAAGGATACACAACATAAACTAAAATATACAAAGTATTGATGATGTTGCTGGTTCTCCTAAAAGTTGCTTTTGAGTCATATTTCATTATGTATATAACTTATAAGGCAAATGATTTACCACCAAGGTTTTATTTCTACCATGTATTTAACGTAGGAAATTTGATATAGTTCTGAATTGCTACTGACTAAAGAGACCATAGTGCCCTCAAAAACACAATCTCAACATATCTTGTATTCATAAAAGTTTCATGGCTAAGTGGAAATTGTGTTATTACTGAACAAAGGCTTCACTTGTCCATATCTCTTAATTCTGTGTTCTGATAGGAGGCAAAATCCAAACTACAATGGAGACACTTCCAGAAACAGAATTGCATGAAGAGTTGTCCTGCCAGCAAATGTTGGAACAAATTGCAAGTGACTTAACCAGGTCTCAAGACTCCATGCTTAGTAGCTCTCAGTTCTACAAACAAGGTGATGTGCCCTGCCAGGTTGAGAGAGGGCTATCTGTTAGTCACATAGGACAGAAACCTTACTTGGGTCATGAGCATAAACAGTCCTTCAGTGATTTCTCAATCTGTGATCTTCGTCAACGATTATACTCACGAGAGAAGTCTTACACGTGTAATGAGTGTGGAAAAAGCTTCTGTTATAACTCAGCTCTTCATATTCATCAGAGAATCCACATGGGGGAAAAACTTTATAAATGTGATGTGTGTGGTAAGGAATTCAGTCAGAGTTCACATCTGCAAAGTCATCAGAGGGTCCACACTGGAGAGAAACCCTTCAAATGTGAGCAGTGTGGGAAAGGCTTCAGTCGTAGATCAGGACTTTACGTTCATCGCAAATTACACACAGGAGAGAAACCTTATAATTGTGAGGAATGTGGGAAGGCCTTCATTCATGATTCACAGCTTCAGGATCATCAAAGAATCCATACTGGGGAGAAACCATTCAAATGTGACATATGTTGTAAGAGTTTCCGTAGTAGATCAAATCTTAACAGGCATTCTGTTGTTCACATGCAAGAGAAACCATTCCGGTGTGATACATGTGGTAAGAGCTTTGGTCAGAGATCAGCACTTAATAATCATTGCCTGGTCCACACTGGAGAGAAACTGTACAGATGTGAAGTGTGTGGAAAAGGCTTCATTAGTAGGCAAGATCTTTATAGGCATCATATGGACCACACAGGGCACAAACCCTATCATTGTAAAGAATGTGGGAAGAGTTTCAGATGGGCTTCTGGTCTTTCAAGACATCAGCGTATTCACAGTGGAGAAACACCTTTCAAATGTGAAGAATGTGGAAAGGGATTTTACACAAATGCAGAGCGCTGTTCCCATCAGAGAGTCCACAGTGGAGAAAAGCCATACAAATGTGAAGAGTGTGGAAAGAGTTACAAAAGGAGGTTGTATCTTGACTTTCATCAGAGGGTCCACAGAGGAGAGAAACTCTATAAATGTAAGGAATGTGGGAAGACCTTTGGCTGGGCCTCATGTCTTTTGAATCATCAGAGAATCCACAGTGGAGAAAAACCATTCAAATGTGAACAGTGTGGGAAAAGATTTACTCAGAATTCACAACTTTATACTCATCGTAGGGTTCACAGTGGAGAAAAACCATTCCAATGTGAAGAATGTGGAAAAAGATTTACTCAGAATTCACAGCTCTATTCCCACCGCCGAGTCCACAGTGGAGTAAAGCCATACAAGTGTGAGCAGTGTGGGAAGGGCTACAACCGAAAATTTAATCTTGACATGCACCAGAGAGTCCACACAGGGGAGAAACCTTATACTTGTAAGGAATGTGGCAAGAGCTTTAGTCGGGCCTCAAGTATTTTGAATCATAAGAGAATCCATAGTGGAGAAAAACCATTCAAATGTGAAGAGTGTGGGAAGAGATTTACTGAGCGTTCTAAACTTCATTCTCATCAGAGAGTTCACACTGGGGAAAAGCCCTACAAATGTGAGGAGTGTGGAAAGTGCTTCAGGTGGGCCTCAACTCACCTAACCCATCAGAGACTACACAGCACAGAAAAACCATTCAAATGTGAGGATTGTGGGAAAAGCTTTGTACACAGTTTATATCTTATAGACCAACAAGGAGACCACAGCAGGGAAAAACCATACAAATGTGAGGCTTGTGTGAAGGGCTACAAGAGGCGCTTGAATCTTGATATGCTTTTATCATTATTTTTAAATGACACATGATTATACATATTTATGGGACATATAATTTGATACATATATCCCTGTGTAATGATCAAATCAGTGTAATGAACATATTTATTACCTCATTTATTATTTATTTGTGTTGGAAACCTTCATAATCTGCAGTTCTTGCTGTTTGCAAATGAACACTAAATTGTTATTGATTATGAGGCAAGAGAGTAAAAGTGGAGCTAAAGATCTGTCCTGACCACTCTGTATAGGCCTTAGCCAGACAGTCTGTAACACTCCTACCTCTACTGTAGCAGATGTCTCTGTTATCTGTATATCCTTTCCTTGGTATGCGCTGGGCCTAGATAGTAACCTTGTAACTTCCTTAACCTTCCCTCACCTCTGAAGACAGGTAGCCCGCCCTGTGTCAAGGGCGCAGGCCAACCCGACCTTCCCTTGAGTCCCAAGACTTGTCACGTCCCTCACATCTTTTATGACTCTCACCTGCACCCTAGCCCTAAAAAATGTATAAAAGGCAAGAGATTAAGTCAGTGGGCTCGGTTTTTTGGGACACTAGTCCGCCAAGTCTCCTGACTGGAATAAACTCGCTGCTTCCTCTATCAGTTGGTGCCTGGAGTCTTCTGTTTGCGTTGGTTTTCCTGCTACAATTACAGTCACTTTGTTGTGCTGTAGAACACTAGAGTATTTTACTTCTATTATACTTTCTATATGTGTTAACAAATCCATAGCTGTTTCCTGCATCCTTCACTGTCTCTAGTCCCCACTATTCTATTCTCCACTTTTATGAGCTCAACTTTTTCGGCTTCCATTTGTGAGTGAGAATGAGTATTCATCTAGCTGACTAGCTGACAGGCACCCTGAGGGCAGGGGTCTGTGTGTCCATTTTTCACAACATCTGAAAAGAGCCTAACAGACAGAAAGGAAATGTAAATCTTTTTCTTTACATTAGCAGGAAACTGCCTTTTACAATTAGCTTTTTTACAGTCGTGGAGAGTTCCTAAACAGAGGGGGATGGGTAGCTGTGCTAGCTACAGTCCTCAGTTCTGGCCCAAAATTATACCTGAAGGTAGATGTGGCAAACCAGCGTGGCAAAGGGGAGCGAACCAGAGTGGAATTGGTGGGGAATGAGGAAAATACAACATAAAAGAAGACACGGAAACAAAGGGAGGGCAGCCAGTACTAAAACACAAAATCAGCTTTATTTTGTAGTATTTGTACAGGCTTCTCTACAGGGAAGTAGCATAAACAAAAGATATTTTTGGTCTTTTAACATGATTGGAAACTGTAAATGACTTGAAAAGAGACAAATAATCTTGTGAATGGTTTCTACTCAACTTCATTAACATACGACAAGAAGGGAGAGGTCGTGAGGATCTCTACCTAGTTAACAAAACATAGGAAGAACTTTGTGACTTAGTGGTTTCTACTCTGTTGGCTTACAACAAGGAGAAAGAAGGGAGAGATCTCAAAGATCTCTGCGTAGTTAACTAGACAAAGAGCTATGTGATTTCTGGCAGAGGGAGCATGAAGAAAGGAATTTGGCTGTTGTGGGAACAGAGGAGAAGCAGTTGGGGGTTCATTCTCTGAATGTTTCCCAGGCTGTGAGGACCCTGCTTTCTCATAGCTCGCTCTCCCCCGGCATAATCAATGACAAGATAACAATCATCAGCGACAAAGTACTGCTTCTGTTAATGGACCTGTGCTAAGAAGAGGAGCCATTTTGCAGCAATTTCACAGTACCATGTAAATTTGGCCATAGCCGTAAATCATCTTCATCCCCTTTTCAACTTCTAAATAAAGACAGAATACCTAATTCTGCCAACATTATGTACCTCTTTCACTTTCATATTGGCCCTTTTAGGTTTAGAACAGTAAAATAAACTTTTTCTTCTGTCCTGATTTCTGGATGAGAAATTTTTCTCTATTGTGAGCTCCTCAGAGGTCTCCACCCTAACTAACACCAATGTCAAACTGTTCAGCATTTATAATTACTTTGAGATAATGGGAAACATTAATTTCTCTGAAATTTGGTGTTTTTACCTCCAGTGAATGATAATACGGTTTAAATGAAAAGTTTAACCCAGGAAAATAGCTTTTCCACGAGGATAGGACCCGTTTGGCCTTGACTCTCAAATGGTGGTTTTTCTTGCTAAGCCACTGATAGCGCGGGGTCTGGAGTAGATGCTGAAACCTTTCTTGTACCTCATTGCCCTTCCCAAACTATTCCTTTTTTTGTTTGTTTGTTTTGCAGTTTTTGGCCGGGGGCTGGGTTTGAACCCGCCACCTCCGGCATATGGGGCTGGGGCCTGTGCTCTACTACTTTGATCCACAGGTGCTGCCCTCTTTTTTTTTTTAAGACAGAGTTCCTGGGTAGTACCGTGGCGTCACAGCTCACAGTGAAGGGCCTGGCAGCGACCTGCCAACCTGCCGACCTGCTGTGGGGAGGAGAAGGGGTGGGGGGGGGACGGCTACAGTTTAAGAAGACCATTTTTTTCCCTCTAGTTCTAAATGAGTAATTGACCTTGGGTCTTCTGCGGAATGCCAGCACTTTATCTCAAAAGTACTTGTAACATAGCAACCAAAGTTGTTTTTTGCAGCCAGAAAAAAATAGTTTTTAACAAACTTTGTAGTAACTCTTTTAATTGCTGGAAAGAGAGGGTTTTGACTGCAACACTACAATGTTAACTAACTCCCACCCAGAGATGCTAAGGGCAATGGGAGACATAGGGGATATAAGACAGAAGATAAAAAGGCTAGTTAGCAGGAGGAGGAAGAGGGGGGGCAGAGTCGGTCTTTCACCAGGGGCTGAGAGATTCTCAGCGCCACCTCCTAGGTGAAAATTGACCCTGGTGCCCCGGCCACAACCAGGCAAAGTCCTCCCTCCCTAGTCTCACAGCCTCCAAGTGGGGCCAGTCCGGGATAGAGCCAGCCAATCCTAAACCTCCTAAATTACCTCAGTCTCTGTGCCAACCAACCCCCCAACTTGGTCCCGGTTTACCTCCCTCCCCCGGGAAACCCAAAATGCATTACGCCAAAGAGTATAAAACCCACCATCATTTCTACCTTGGGCTCATCTCCTCTGAGCAGTCCTGTAGGAGGTAGGGCCCAAGCATGCTTGGATAAAGTCACTCCTTTATTTTTTGCATGTGTGTCTGGTGATCTCTCAGTGGCGGAATTTGGTCTTAACAGCAACCTCAAACTCTGGGCTTAAGCGATTCTCTTGCCTTAGTCTCCCAAGTAGTTGGGACTACAGGCGCCCACCACAACGCAGGCTATTTTGTTTGTTCGTGGTTGTCATTGTAGTTTGGCAGGTCTGGGCTGGATTCGAATCCGTCCTGTCTGGTGTATGTAGCTGGCGCCCTAGCCGCTGAGCGATAGGCGCCGAGCCAACCCATTGAGATATTCTATCTCACGCATTGTTTTGAATTACCTGTGTTAGCCTCATAACATCTGATTATACTTATCCCCCTTTCAGTCATCTATTGACCCCTAAACAATCATTCCCCCGTTAATTTCTTGACAATTACATCTTCTAATTTGTTCCCCTTCTACAAAGAGTCCTGTAATAATTAGAGGCATTTGGACTTCAGGAACTCAAAGAAACCCAACGCAAACTCTGTAAGTGTAGAAATCCATGTTATTGCCGAAGAGGTCGGCACAGTGGCACTAAGCAAAATGTAGTACCGAGTAGTCCCAACACTTACCTAACAGAAGTAAAACAAGAAATCGTAGCTTATATGCTTTGGCAGTTGGATCCGGGGAATTCTGGGAACTGTAGTCCAACAGCCCACTCCCCAGAATCCCTTCTCGGTTCTGGCAGGTCAAACTGGGAATTCTGGGAAATGTAGTCCAACATCCCTCCCCGCAGAGTAACTTCGCGTCTCCTGCAGACAGACCCGGGAATTGTGGGAAGTGTAGTGAAGATGCTCTGTGGCGAAGAGCACCCTTCCGCTCCTACTGTGCCGGTTTGTTACGTTACATGCTTTGGTAGTCCCAGGTAGT
>CAUYPK010117268.1:0-36491 GCA_963574355.1 Loris lydekkerianus
CTTTTGGAAAGATGTTTGGAGAACACTTAGAGATCTAAAAATAGATCTGCCATTTAATCCTATAATTCCTCTACTAGGCATATACCCAGAAGACCAAAAATCACATCATAACAAAGACATTTGTACCAGAATGTTTACTGCAGCCCAATTCATAATTGCTAAGTCATGGAAAAAACCCAAGTGCCCATTGATCCACGAATGGATTAATAAATAGTGGTATATGTACACCATGGAATATTATGCAGGCTTAAAGAAAGATGGAGACTTTACCTCTTTCATGTTTACATGGATGGAGCTGGAACATATTCTTCTTAGTAAAATATCTCAAGAATGGAAGATAAAGTATCCAATGTACTCAGCCCTACTATGAAACTAATTTATGGCTTTCACATGAAAGCTATAACCCAGTTATAGCCTAAGAATAGGGGGAAGGGGAAAAGGGAGGGGAGGGAGGGAGGAGGTGAGATTGGTGGGATTACACCTGCAGTGCATCTTACAAGGGTACATGTGAAACTCAGTAAATGTAGAATATAAATGTCTTAACACAATAACTAAGAAAATGCCAGGAAGGCTATGTTAACCAGTGTGATGAAAATGTGTCAAATGGTCTACAAAATCAGTGTATGGTGCCCCATGATTGCATTAATGTACACAGCTATGATTTAATAAATATATAATTTATTTATATAAATAAATTATATATTTATATATTTAAATACGTATATATATATATATATATATTTTTTTTTTTTTAAGACAGCCATTCATTTCGGGAATCATAATAAAGTTGTATGTAAATGAAAATGCAATCTTAGTATGTTCTCTGTGTTATTTACATAGTCATAAATATCAAACACTAAATGTGGATTTAATTAAAAAAAACCTCCCTATCTTCTCCTAACCTATAGCTTTATTTTCAACACCTATAATCCTAGTCTCAGATACTTTGTAGAAACAGCCTCATTATCTATAGTGGTGTAACAGCAGTTAGAAACCGAATGACATTCAATTAAAATGATATTAGCAGCTCAGGAGTGATTTTGTTTAATTTACTCCTACTCAGATGTAAAAACATTAGCGACTTTTTTAATTGGACCTCATAATGTCTAACTCCTACTCAAATGCAATGAAATTAAAGACTTTGTGCCTAAATACCGCTTAATTTACTCCTACCCATCTATAATGACATTAAAGATGCTTTAGGGTAGATATTGTTTCCAATCAATTTTATTCAAAAGAAATCCAAGCTCACAGGTACTATTATTAAGCATATAATAAAATCACACAAGAAATATATCTTTACAATTGGGGATAGGGTGGTTTCCAGTAATATTAAAAAGTAATCATTTTCATTTTAATGCAAGGATATTAAAAAGTAATATGTTAAATACAAGATTTTGTAAAGTTTTCAATTGCTTAAACAAATATATGGTTCTCAGCCTGTTAAAGAAATATGCATTGTTTCATATAAGTTTGAAGTAGATTTTATTCAATTATGGCATGTGACTGGCTTATGCTTGATAAGAAATTTTACCCTAAATATGGCTTAAAGATAAACAAATTTTTGTGTGAATCTAATGCTAATCATTTTAAAAATTATATTTCTATGTTAATTTAAAGGATGACATACTTTGAACATTTATTTTCCTGAAAGGGCTATTTTTAGACACAGCAAGCGTTTGAGTCCATATATGCTTGGCATAGAATAACTATTCAATAAATAGTTCCTGAAAGGTGGAATAAAAACTGTTATCAACAATAGAAGCTAATATTTACAAAGCCCCTACTAAGTACAGACATGATTCTGCACACTTTAAATGTATTAATCCATTTAATCCACTAAATTAAGCAATATTACTAATAAATAGTACTCCTAGCTTACAGATAAAACAATAAAATGATGATGGATGAATAGATCTGTTGTTATAATTCTCTGGGTTGCCTTTAGTTTGGGAAACCTTTTAAGGACTTGTAAATTTATACCTAGTAATATGAAATTCCCCCTCATGAAATTATTTAAGAAAATTTGATGGTAAAATGAAAACATATGCACATCTAAATTCATACATGCACACACACACACACAAACATGGCATATTTCACCCTGGAAATACAACTTTCTTTACTTGGCTATTAAGAAATAATTTCTCAAAATACTTACTTTGGAAAAATTAATGATGTGTTAAAAGATCTGGCATTAATAATATTGGTGTTCCTAAACACTCTCAGTGGTTAAAACGTCCTGGTGACCCTTCCAGTTGTGCTCACAGATGCTCACAGAAGAGAGGAGTGACATTTTAGTCTTATGGCTCTTCTCAGACAGACAGGCAGGGGCTAAAGTTAAGAAATATTCCAATAATAGATTTAAAAGCACTGTGTAGCTGCCTAGGTTTGAATTCTTGCTCTGCCATTTGGTGATGATTTGGTATCAGGCAAGATACTGAATTTTCTTTTTTTTTTATTTCAGATTAACATGAGGGTACAAATGATTAGGTTACAATGTTCACTGTAAAGTCCTTGTTGTAGTTGTGCCCCACACCCAGGAGGTATGTCATATACCCTTACTTTGTGCCCATTAGGTGGGAAACACACCCAATCCCCTCTGTCCTCCCTTGTACCCTCCTCTCCCACAATCTGAATTGAATTGAGTTTTCCTCTTGTATGGATGTGTATTAGATTAGTATTGAGTACATTGGGTATTCACTTTTCCATTCTTGTGATGCTTTACTAAGAAGAATGTGTTTCAACTCCATCCAGGTAAAGTCTCCATCTTTTTATGGCTGAATAGTATTCCATGGTATACATATACCACAGTTTAATTCATTCATGGGTTGATGGGTACTTTGGTTGTTTCCACATCTTGGCAATTATAAATTGAGCTGCAATAAACAATCTAGTGCAAATGTCCTTATTATAAAATGATTTTTTTTTTTCTTCTGGGTACATGCCTTGTAATGGGATTGCAGAATCAAATGGAAAGTCTATTTTGAGTTCTTTGAGGATTCTCCATAATTTTTTTTTTCTGTAGTGGCTGTATTGGTTTACATCTCACCAGCAGTGTAAAACTGTTCCTTTCTCTCCACATCCATGCCAGCATCTGCAACTTTGGGCCTTTGTGATGTTCTCCATGGGGTTAGATGATATCTTAGGGTAGTTTTGATTTGAATTTCTCTGATGATTAAAGATGATGAGCATTATTTCATGTTTTTTGGCCATTTGTATGACTTCTTCAGAGAAGGTTCTGTTCATTTCTCTTCCGGAGTAATAAATGGGATTATTTTGGAGGTTGATTAATTTGAGTTCCCTGTAGATTCTAGTTATTAAGTCTTTGTCAGATTTGTAGCATGCAAATATCTTTTCCCTTTCTGAAGGTTGTCTATTTGCTTTAATTGTTGTGTCGTTGACTATGCAGAATCTTTTCAGCTTAATTAAGTCCCATTTATTTATTTTTGTTGTGATTGCCAATGAAGTCTTCTTCATAAAATCTTTCCCCAGGTTGACATCCTCAAGAGTTTTTCCCACAGTTTCCTCTAAAATTTTTATCATTTATTGTCTTATATTTAAATCATTTGTCCATCTTGAGTCAATGTTTGTAAGTGGTGAAAAGTGTGGGCCCAGTTTCAGTCTTTTACATGTGGTTATCCAGTTCTCCCAGCACCATTTATTGAATAGGAATTCTTTTTCTTCAGTGTATGCTTTTGTTTGGTTTATTGAAGATCAGATGGCAAGTACAGAATGCTTTCATCTCTTGGTTTTCTATTCTGTTCCATATGTCTATGTCTCTATTTTTGGGCCAATACCATGCTGTTTTGATCACAGTGGACGTGTAATATAATCTGAAATCTGGTAGAGTGATGCCTTCAGTTTTTATTACTAAGAATTGCCTTGGCTATATGGGTTTTTTTCTGGTTCCATACAAAATGAAGAATTATTTTTTTCAGTACTTCAAAGTATGATGTTGGTATTTTAATAGGGATTGCACTGAATCTGTAGATTGCTTTGGGTAGTATAGATATTTTAACAATGTTGATTCTTCCTAGCCAAGAACTTGGTACATTTTTTCATTTGCTAATATCTTCTGCTATTTCTTTTCTTAGGGTTTCATAATTTTCTTTGTAAAAATCCTTCACTTCCTCCATTAGGTAAATTTCTTCATTTTCTACTACTGTGCAGGGTATTGTGTCCTTGATTTGCTTCTCAACTTGGCTGTTATTGGCGTATACAAAGGCTACTGATTGGTGGACATTGATTTTATATCCTAAGACATTACTGTATTTCTTGATCACTTCCAGGAGTCTTATGGTTGAATCTCTGGAGTTTTCTAAGTTTAAGATCATATAATCAGCAAAGAGCAAGAGTTTGACCTTCTCTACCCTCTTTTGGGTGCCCTTAATGTCCTGTTTGTGCCTGATAACATCAGCTAGAACTTCCAGAACTATGTTGAATAGCAGAGGTGATAGTGGACATCCTTGTCTAGTTCAACTTCAAAGTGGGAAAGCTTTCAGTTTTGCTCCATTCAGTCTGATATTGGCTGTGAGTTTGTCATAGATGACTTCAATCAGTTTAAGCAATGTACCATCTATGCCTATTTTCTTAAGTGTTCTTATTAGAAAAGAATTCTGAATTTTGTCAAATGCTTTTTCTGCATCTATTGAGAGGATCATATGGTCTTTGTTTTTTATTCTATTTATGTGATGAATTACATTTATTGATAAGATACTGAATTTTACAGTTTTCTTTATCTATCAAGGAGAACAATAAATGCCATGGTCTTCCCAATTATACTGCTCATAAAATATTTCCTATTTTGGTGACAGTCATCCAGTTCCTTTGTAAGACTTTGATCCAGACTCCCAACAGTGTCATCCTGGATCTCTCCACCTCTTTCGTCCTTCTTTCCCACATACATTTAATCATCAAGTCTACCTATTTTATCTCCTAAATATTACTCAAAGCTTCTTACCTACAATGAGACACTCTAAAAGGGAAGTCCCCAACCCCTGCACTGTGGCCTAATACTGGTCCGTGACCTATTAGGAAGCAGGCTGCACAGCATCACTGTCTGAGCTCTGCCTCCTGTCCTTACGCCCATCTGTGGAAAAGCCATCTTCCATGAAACCAGTGTTTGGTGCCAAAAAGGTTCTTGTCCATGGCCTGTTAGGAACTAGGCCACACAGCAGGAGGTAAGCAGTTGGCAAGCTAGTGAAGCTTCATTTGTATTTACAGCTCAGCTGCTCCCCATTGTTCATATCACTGTCTGAGCTCTGCTCCTGTCCCCCCACTCCACTCCCGCACCCCAGACCATGGAAAAATTGTCTTCCTTGAAAGAGGTCCCTGATGCCAAATAGGTTGGGGACCGATACTATAGAACATATAAGTGGCTTGGCACCCATAGCACAGTGGTTACAGTGCCAGCCAGCTAAACCACAGTGACAACTGCAACAAAAAATAGTCTGGCATTGTGGCAGGCACCTGTAGTCCCAGGTACTTGGGAGGCTGAGGCAAGAGAATCATTAAAGCCCAAGAGCTGGAGGTTGCTGTGAGCTGTGATGTCACAGCAATCTACCGAGGGCAACATAGTGAGACTCTGTCTCAAAAAAATAAATAAATAAAAACGAACCTCTAAGTGATGAAAGACTATTGCCCAACATATTCATTCTCTCAACCTGTATAGAGTCTATGCATGCCAAGAGGTGCTAGGATGCCAGGGATGCAGAGATGATCCTGTTCAATAAGAGAAATACATAATAAAATCTCCACCTTTGATGGGATGACAAGTGCCTTAACAGCACTGTGGGAATACAGCTGTACCTTACTGCAGAAAGTATCAGTTAGGAGTGCATTTGGTTATATGCAACAGAACAGGTAACTCCAGTGAGCACTAATATGAGTTTTTTCTTTTTCAAATAACAAATTTTTCAGAGGTAGGCAGTCCAAGACTGCTACACCAACTCAAGGAATTCAAATCCTGAAAAACCATTCTAACTTCCTAATTTCACCAGAAACTGACTTTTGTCCTTGTGGTCAAAAAGTTGCTATACCACCACCAAACATCGTAGCTGTGATCTATGTGGGGAAATGTTGAAATAATCTCCAAAGCTTCTTTTCCGTGTCTCACAGAAATTCTACAAGTTACAATTATCCTTTCTGGTAAACTTATATGTTGCCTATTAACAATAGT
Organism: Loris lydekkerianus; assembly: GCA_963574355.1. Taxonomy (NCBI): domain Eukaryota; kingdom Metazoa; phylum Chordata; class Mammalia; order Primates; family Lorisidae; genus Loris; species Loris lydekkerianus. The sequence goes on from CAUYPK010117268.1 coordinate 6,182, forward strand.
TTCAGATGCTTATACTGGTCTACATCTTTACCAAATTGTATTTAATACTAAAATACCTGATGTGCCTGTGGTAAATAATTGTGAATAACTTTAAAAATGTAAATAGGGCAGGGCAGGATGGACTTTGGAAGACTGAGGCAGGAAGATCACTTGAGGTCAGGAGTTTGAAATTAGCCCAGAAGATAGTGAGACCCTGTCTCTACAAAAAAAATAGAAAAAGTATGTAGCCATGGTGATGCATGCCTCCAGTCTGACCTACTGAAGAGGTTGAGGCAGGAGGATCACTTGAGCCCAGGAGTTTGAGGTTGCTGTGAGCTATGATCATGCCACTACATTCTGGCATGGGCAACAGAGTAGAGACACTGTCCTAAAAAAGAAAAAGTGAATAAAAATAATTAAAGATAACTATAAAGTTGCAATGATTTAAAGTAATTACAATATTTAATACAAAGCTATAAATACTTTTTTATTTTGTTAGAAAACTTTTCATACAAAATTTGTCTTTGAACTATGTGAATCACTTTTGAATAAAGAGCTGATTCATTTCAACACAGAGCACTCCATATAGAGGTGCTTAACTAAAAAGAAGCTAAAAAGCTAATTAATGCCTAAAGATTGAAGTGCCAGATACACTTGTGACTTATTATCATGGTACAGTAGGTGCTCACTGAGAACTGCAAACATTTAAAATTGAAGGAATTACCTTTACTAGGTTTATACCCAGAAAACCAAAAATCACAATATAACAAAAACATCTGTACCAGAATGTTTATTGCAGCCCAATTCATAACTTCTAAATCATGGAAGAAGCCCAAGTGCCCATGGACCCATGAATGGACTGACAAATGACTTTTAGTGTAAAGGATGAAGAAATGAGGAGAGTAAAATGAATCAGCCATCTGACTTTAAAAGCTTAATTATTTCTTAGACCCAACTGGAAAATAGTTTTAGTTTAAAATACTTAATTACCTTATATTTCTCAGTGTAATCAATAAACATAATTTATCAATGCAATTTTAATGTAATAGGTCAGATTTTAAGCTATTTAATTAAATTGTATCACATACATAGTCTTAACAATTCATTTCTTTAGCTACAATTGAATAAGAGCTTTACTTTAAAATGTATTGTTACCTTAGCACTTCACAGCATAATCTAAATATGTCTTCCAAAATTAGTTTTGGAAGGTAAACTTCATTACAAGAATAATTATTTAAAATGTTTGAATTTACATTCTTCTTATATTAAATTATTGTATTTCTTGCCTGTTATTTGGATAGTTTTCTAAATCAGGTTAAAAAGAGATATGATGAAAATATTTTGCCGGTATCATAGCAAAAACCTAGAAGAAAATGTGGTAACTATAGCAACAGACAGTATAAATTAGAAGAGTGTTTTCTCCTTTGATTGGTCAGAAGAAGCAGTCTGTACAGTTAAGCAAAAACCAATGGCAACAACAAATACATATATATCAGCATCTACTGTGTGTAGGACACACACTGAATGCTAGCTGCCAATCTAGTTAAGGAAAGGAAACACATGTGACTTGGTTGAAGAAAGCATACTGAAAAGCAAGGGGATAAAAGGTAATAAATGTATAAAGACAAATTTGAGAATACTTTGAAAATAGAAATTAACATTTATTAAATGTGCTCTAGGATTCAGCATACACCTGTGTCATTTAATTCATGACGCATTTCAATTCATTGATTAGGCAGCAGACGCCCAAATGCTTAAGCTGGTATTGTATCAGGCATAATATCTGGACGCAGGTAATATCCATCATTCTCTAATTTTCTGTAGTTAATTTTATCACTCATTCAAAGTGATGGTTAATTTCTCTACTTAATGGTTTCTGTAATTTCCTTTGCAACTATTAACCAACATGTGGGAATACATTTTATGATAATGTAATATCTTGCACTTTGTCAAAATTTCCTTCTAGATTTAGTGCCCATTGATAATTCATGCCTAAACTAACCTTTGTATGATTATATCATTTATATGCAACTGTATGTGGTTGCAAAATGATGATGTGTTAACCTTGGTATTCTTTCCCCATTTTCCGATCAGCTCTTCTATCATGATCTTTTCCCTGTAGAGCCAGATATCAAGATTATTTAATGGTGCTATGTATGGACTAATGTGAGAGTTGTACAAAAGGAACTTATTGTAAATAAGCGGAGAGTAAATAGAAGAGAAAAGAATCAGGAAAGAAATGAGACCTGAGATGTTTTTAAAATTAGGGCAAAAGAAGAAATGTAAGAGACCTAAAATTAACAGATATAATACCAGGATGATAGAGGACCCTCACAGGGTCCACACCACAAGAGATGTTCACAAAGTTAAGTTTAGTCAACAAACTAAAATATAGTTCACAAGTCCAGGCAAGTCAAAAATGTTATTAGAGGTGGCAATAAATGGAATGTTGGAAATGTTAAGCAAGCATTTTTCAGAATAGTGAATTCAGATTTAAAGTTGCAGAGGTTAAAGTAGAATGAAACTGGACTACTGACACGTTTTCAGTGAAATAGATAAAATTTAATAACTTCTTGTGTGTAGCAGCAAAGGAAGGATTCATTGAGGTTTGAGTTTTTGTTGTCTAAGACAAGACAAAAAATACTATGTATTAAAGTAGGAGAAGGAGTGACTCAAATAACAGCTTAGAGTTGGGTACAGAGTTGGATTCCTCAGGTGTCAGGAAATGACAGAATCAAAAGTAACTTAGCTTGGTGCAATGGCAGTATCATGTAGCCAGTGAGGTTTATCTGAAATGTGATTATTGCTAATTAAAACTTTTCCCAATATCGAACCCTGACGACTTGGCAATTTTTGATAATCTCTACAGAGACTGAATAATAGAAAGAAAGTTTTAAAAAAGATAACTTCTTGATTATGGTTTACAAAGATCAGTGCATCTTCCCTTGCAATTATTTTTCTGAAAATAAGAAATTAGGTAGTTAAGGAGAATCAATCCGAGAGACTCCATCCTTTTGATGAAGCCCAAGGTGATCCCATACACCAATAGTCTGTGGATGGAATAAGTGAACCTGGAAATAAGACAAAGGATGTAATTACTTTCAGGGTTTCAGGAATAAATTAGTGATTAGGAGAGTTGGTCCCTGTACTAAGGGACTGAGTTGGTCCCTGTACTAAGAAAAATATACATAGCATCTCTCTCCCTCTGGAATTTCTTTGTGACCCATAACGAGGACAGAAAAGGTAAGTATGGATACTTTTTCTTCCATTCTTGAGATACTTTGCTAAGCAGAATCTTAAAGGAGTGACTGGGCTGTATGAACATAGAGAAAGTGAGGCAACAAGAAGAATATAACTCCTGAAGATTATCAGACTGAAGAGGAATACATTCAGAATTTCTTTTAGTCGGGGTGAGGAAGAATTCAGTTGACTTGAAAGTTCCTTGGATTAAGAACAAAAATAATATTTGACACATCAAGCCACCCTAAAAAAATTGCTCTGAGCTAAGCGATGGATTAATGAAAATTCAACCTTTAGTTATACCCAAGTCTACAAGGAAAACAGAACTTCAGTTGTTTTTTTTTTTTTAAATAACAATAAGAAAAGAAAGGAAAAGAACTTCAGTTTTTGCTGTGTGAGCTCAACATACAGTCTTTTATTAACTCTTTCATCTTTTACAGCAATACAGTTCTTTAGGGAAGCTTTGGAGGTAACATGGTTAGTTGAACAGTTGCCATATCTGAAGATTTTTGCTTTTGGTGGTGTTTTGCTTTGTTGCTATTGTTTGCTTTTGTCTGTTCTGTTGCTTTGATCGTCTGACCCATGGTAAGAGGACAGTGGACCTGATGTGTGCTTTACATTACTGGCTTTGGCGAGAGTGTCCAAACACACTGGTTTATAGGGGATGTTCTTCCTATATCAGACCTTCCCTGGCTATGATTAAATCCTAGAGTACAAAATATGAAAGGCTTTCTAAATTTTAATGTTATCCAAGAGTTAATTATAAATAGCAATTAAAAAAAAAAGAATCAATAACACAATTTTTGTTCCTCTTCATTAGTTTCCATTGAATAGTAGGTGTTCAGCCAGGAGAGTCAGTGGCTGTCTTGAGGCCGTCCAGAGGAGCTGGCCAAGCTCCAGTGCAGGTTCTGAGGAAGCAGATTTCCTCCTGGCACACCCTCCTAGACCCTCCTTCCTCAGTGCTCTTTCATCAGATTGGCACCCTTCATCAGCATTCCTTCCCTGCCTCTAACAGAAGAATTTCAATCCCTCATTAAGGTCAACTCACATCATTATTACCCCAGAGGCGATGTAACAGAAATGTTAATTAATTGCTTAGTCAGTTGGCAATGGAAAAATAGTTTAGTAACTTCAATATTTCAGATCCACAATTTTGTGAATTATAAGGTAAATAGTCATAACTTTGAAGAATCCAGAAAGAAATATGCTTCCTTGCTTGGTATTGTATTTCTGTGCTTTTCCTGCATATGTCTCTGACTTGTTTTTTATTTCAGAATAGGATGGGAGTACAATTATTTTGGGTTGTATCAGGGTTGTAAGTGAGCCCATCACCCAAATGGTTTGCACTGTACCTGTGAGGTAGGTTGACGTCCACGCTCTCCTTCTACCCTTCCCTCCTCCTCCCCCCTTGATTTATGAGTTTTACTTCCCTCTGTGCACATATGTGCTCATGGGTCAGCTCCAAATTAACAGCAGTGCATGTGATTTTGTTTTTCTATTCTTTAGATACTCCACTTAAGATAATGGCCTCCAGTTTCATCCAAATTTTTATAAAAGGTGAATTTTTTAAGGCGTTATATTTCCGTCATATGGATATTCTTTTTTTTAATTATTTATTTTTATTGTTAAACCATAGCTCTGTACATTAGTGCAATTAAAGGGTACAATGTGGTGGTTTCATATATAATCTGAAATATTCTCATCAAACTGTTCAACGTAGCCTTCATGGCATTTTCTTAGTTATTGTATGTAGACATTTGTATTCTGCCTTTAGTATGTTTCACCTGTACCCATTCTAAGACCCACTGTAGGTGTGACCCCACCCCTTACCCTCCCTCCACCCTAAACTCCCCCCTCCTTTCCCCTTCCTTGGTCCTTTTCCCATAGTCTTGTGATATAGTTGGGTTATAGCCTTCATGTGAAAGCTATAATTTAGCTTCATAGTAGAGCTGAGTACATTGGATACTTTTTCTTCACATGGATATTCTTATTAGAACTCATAATTAAATATTTCTTCAGCTTTGAAACTAAAGAAGCTTGAAGCAACATAACAGCAATGCACCCAATTTCCATTAAGTTGTGCTGCTCACAGCTTTTAACATGAACAGAGTAATATATTTTCCTCAAGCAATTTGCATAAGTTTGCTTTAATTTACAACTTCAAGAACCTGTATTTGAATTCATACATGACCTGTTTGCTAGTTTATTGGTAATCCAGAGTTTTCAAAGCAATTTAGTTTTTATACTATTTGACAACTATATTTATTTTCATCTAAAAAGGAGTTTGTGGGACTGCTTGACTACTCTTCAAGAAATTTTATGCATGCAAGATGTTATCATTATCCATGTCCAAGAAACAAGTTCACCAAACTGCCATAGTCTTCGCATCCAATTAAAGTTTTTTTAAACTGTAATTTCCTTCATAAAAGAAAGTACTAAGGAAATGTAATTTGAGAGATAATGCACATTAAGGACAAAAATTGTACCCGTAAATTATCTTAAAGCTATATGTATAGATAGGAAGATTTTATTCAATTCCATGTAAAGCTCAAATATTTACGAAACTCTTACTTTTAAAATCACTTAAAATATTCCTCGAATGATCCACTATGCAGATTATAAAACACTTTATTCTTACGCCTTTTTCAATAATAAAAACTGAATGGTTTTTATATTTTATTTATTTTAAAATACAAACTCTTATGAAAAATTGAAATTTATTTTATAATTCATTATTTATTACAAGCGATGTTAGCAGACATTCATCCTTTAAATCATTCATCCTTGTATTAAATATATATAACATATTTGGTTCCAAATATTTTACAAACACGTAAAGAAATGTATCTTAGGAAAATATTAGGGTAATATGAAATGTAAAACAATTTTATTTGGACAAATAACAAGTAAAGTGTCAATTTATCAAGTAGTTGAATAATTTGCCTATGTATATCTTTATCCTTTGATATCTTAACTTTTCTTTTCCTCACTAAGTTAGCTGTCAATCTCAGTTTACTATTAAGAATAGCAACCTCCTAGGAGTCCCTGGCAGTTGAGTTATGGTATCCTGAATTTTATAGATACCAGGAAACTGAGGCAGATTTTCTCTCTTCCTTTCCTACTGACCGGTAAGGCCGGATGACTTTAAATGCACACCATAGTTACCTCCCTTTCCAGCCTTGATTACAATAGCATGCTTCCAAATGTTAACCTACTTGATAAATACTATATGAAAATTATTCACAGAGAGGATTTCTGGGCTTGGCATATACCATCAAGATGTCTAATAAACCTCAATTTCTTCCTTTTTTATAGCTGGATCCTTGAAAGCATAAAATGCCAAAAGATATGAGGTTAGAGTCTGAGATAGGGCTACACAAAAGACAAAGGTGGGTCTTTTGATTCAAGGTTGTTTTTTTTTTTTTCTTTCTTTCTTTTTTTAAACTATGAAATTCCATCAGGATGTCAAAGCGATTGACAAAATATTAAAGTTATTATACTTGAAATTCATCATGACCTTATGTAAGGTTTTCTGAGTTAGGAGAGGCCTGTACATTTTCTGTTTTCTACTGTGTGAAAAGTTCCATGTGGACCCTTAAGCTTTCATAAATCCTGAGGATGGATCACTCATATCAGTACCAATGCTAAGCCCCAAAATAATATCATTTCTATTCAGAACTGCAATCGGCAATGATTTAGACCAACTCTGAGTTTCACAATTAGCTGTCTTCACAATTAACTGCATCCCATGAAGGGCAGTGATGACTTTAGGGGGAGACTAGAGTGGATTTGTTCAGAAAGGAGAAAGCATGAATGCACTCACGAATATAAGAATCAGACAAAAAGAACAAAATACAAAGTACTGTATATACTCGAGTATAAGCCGAGTTTTTTCGGCACAAAATTTGTGCTGAGTTTGGGGTTTTTGGCACAAATTTTGTGCCGGAAAAAACTTGGCTTCTACTCGAGTATATACGGTATGTAAAAGAAAATCTCTTTCGTTTTCTCTCTCTCTCATATTTAAATAAAAAAATTCCTCACATATCATCTTTTTTTAACTCTGACCTTTCCAACCAGGGCTAAGGCTACTTGCCACATAAATATTTCTTTAATAATTTTTTTTTTTTTTTGCAGTTTTTGGCCGGGGCTGGGTTTGAACCCGCCACCTCCAGCATATGGGGCCAACGCCCTACTCCTTTGTGCCACAGGCGCCGCCCTAATAATTATCTTAAAATGTAACTTCAACACAAAGTTTTATTGGTTAAAGATGGGAGGAAGGAAATGTAAAACCTAAATAGACAAAGAATTTAGGGAACACATTTTATAAAGTAGCCATCCTATCCAAACAAATCCTCTTGAGTTTGTAAGAAGTACCTTGCTTGCTTGTACACACACCAGTGGAAATTAGGTGCAACTGGGGAGTACATAAATATTCATCTGTCAGGGTTTTTTTCATCTTTGGCACTGGGATGTTATTTAAATATATCCTGGTATCTATACAAGCTACTCCTTTGCAGTGGTGTTGAGAATGTTAAAGAGGAGACCCAGGCAAAGAAAATAGTTGGAAGAGGGACTTCAAAATAGGAAAGGGACACCATTATTGCAGGGGACACCATTCAATTATTTCTTCTAAGGACAAAGAATAAATAAAATGAAATTAAGACTTAGGTCTATGATCAAGACATTATTGAGTGTTTTTATGGACTAGAACAACATGCTAAGATTGAGTATAAAGTCCTTTTGTGGGGATTCCTCGGGAGGAAAAAATGATGGTCAAGCATCTATTTTAGTTGCAATTTTGGCTAAGGTGGGAGAAACAAACTAAATGATCTTTCAATTTCCCTTTGTTCTAATGTTTAAGTAACTATTTTAAGGGAATTCAAGAATTAAATGCTTGCTATGATTTGGAATTTCTTAGTGCACTGACCTGGGCTTTGTAACTTAATATCTATGAGTACTGATCTATTTTAACTTGATGGGAACAGAAAAAGTGAATTGCAAAACATGTTAATGGGATTAAAGATCTCAATATTTCTTGCATGTTTCCAGGACTTGCGTGTAGATGCTGTGAGTGAGGACCTAAACGTATTTGTATTTTACAGTGTATGTGATGAGAATATATTTTAGCCATAAAAGCTGGGCAATTATAACTGAACAAAGTTGCGTTTTACCTGAATAAAGATTTTATTTATTTGATATGACCCAACAGTAGCTGTTTCTAATTATAAAAATCATACTCTGAAAAGCAATCATAATTACTTAAAATTATAATCCTTATAAAGAAGTACCAATGACTTTTGTCCTTCACAAGAATTATCAACTGCAATTTTGAAAAACTATAATATTACAAATTATTTCTCCTTAGTTATCATCTGTACTTTGAGCTTATATAAAAAGAAAAACGAAACTTTAATTTTTGGAGATGAATCTGTAATAGATAAATTAATTAATTCAGAACGTCACATTAAAACAATGTTTAAAATACTTTGCAACTTAATTATTGGATTAATGTTTATAAACTGACCTGATGTTGTTTTTTTTTTACAAAAATTAAACAGAATAATTGGAATTTGATAAAAAGAAGTTGTAGGGAGAGCAGTTGCTTAAGAGGGCTATAAAAAATATATATATTTTTTTAAAAAATATATTTATATATTTTTAAATAATATATAAAAATATATATATATTTTTAAAAAATATATTTATTATTTAAAAATATTTAAAAATATTTTTTAAAAATATATATATATTTTTTAGAAAAATATATATATATTTTTTAAAAAAATATATATAAAATATAAAATATATTTAAAAAAATAAAAAATATATATAAAATAATATATATATATATATTATATATATATTATATATATATATATTTTGCAGTTTCTGGCCCAGGCTGGGTTTGAACCTGCCACCTCCAGCATATGGGGTCAGTGCCTTACTCCTTTGAGCCACAGGAGCCACTGCTAAAATAGTATTTTTATCTTCTTTCACTAAGCTCTGTTTGGTAGTATGTGTGCGTGGTGTATATATGCACATAAATGTACTGTGTACATGATATTATTAAGAATTCCTTCTGTAAAATGTTCTTTAAAAGGACAAGGAATGATATGTCCCTAAACTTTATTTTTAACCTCAGCCCAACTTCCTACATGCCCAGTGGCCAAAAATTCTGCTTCTCTACCAATTTTTTTCTCTCTGCCGCCAAAGCTCCTAATACCCAAATGTTACCTCATTCATTTATCTCGCCAGTGTCTGGGCCCTGCATTATCCACATCTACATCTCTTTCCCACATTTTCCAGTGCACAAATGAATGTCTACATTCTTACAACCTGAATGTGCCAGCTGCCCCACTGTCGCCGGCTGTTCCTGTCTCATGTACAAAGTCAATAGCTGCTGTCATTGATGGTGTGATGGTGCCTTCTCTGCCAGACATTACCCTTAACCTTTACATGTGTCATTTAAATATCATGGAAATTATCTCAGGTAAGTACTATTATGATTTTCATTCTTTATCTGATAAAACAGGAAAGCAATGGTATTGAAGTCACCAGACCAAGATGACTCAGCTAGTAGGGGACAGAGCCAGGACAGGACAGCAGGCACGGTCTGGCCTCTTGCTTCCGCCTCTTCCACTGCACACTAAACTTCAGACCATGTCCTTTGAGAACATGGCAATCAAAATCCGACAGGAGAATTTAAAAGCTGAAACTTGATAAATTAGTGGAATCACAGCTGTGAACCTGGAAGGTAATTGATTACCACACTTAAATCTAAACCATCACCCTGATGAACTTAGCAAAATGCTTTCAAAAGTTACACTCAACTCATTTCTAAAGATCACTTATTTTCATAATTTTCTACTCATTGTACTATTTCCAATATTTACTTCTTTTATTGTCTATCTACTAATGCTTCGTGTCATACCTAGACCCTTTTATCTAACGAACTCTGATAGCTAAGACACTTGAGAAAGATAAAGTGATTCTGTATTACCATTTGAAGTTATTTTTATTTTCATTTTGAGAAGCCAGTGAGGTGTGGAAATTAACACACTGGACTTGTAATGAAAACCCGTGGATTTTAAAGTGCTGGGTAACAGTAGGCAGGGGATGTCACTGAGATTTTACTGCTCACCTGTAAAGCACACATAATACGTATCCTGCCTCATAAGTTTCAAACGCATTAGAGCACACAAAAATGTACTAAAAATGTACATAAATTTCCAGAGTTCGCCCTCTTATCCTGCTATAGGTTATTTTTGCTATGCAATTAGGGTTGAACCTCCGTGGTTGACCACCTCCCTATGTGGACCACAGCCTTTATGCTGACCTAATTATCACAGACCAGACATGCATCACATGTACATATCAATACAATAGGCCTAATTCCTTATGTTAACCACCTTCCTATGTTGACCAGTATGTGTCAGTCCCATGGGTGGTCAACTTAGAGAGGTCTACTGTAAGCTGATAATCACCTGTTTCTACTTTGTCAAAAATGTACCATCTGAAAATATGAGTTTTTATGTGTGTGTTTCCTCGGAGTGCCTAAAAGGAATAAAAGAAACGTAAGCATAAAGTAATCTCTCTCTCTCTCTCTCTTTTTTTTTTTTTTTGCAGTTTTTGGCCTGGCTGGGTTTGAACCAGCCACCTCCGGCATATGGGACCTGCACCCTACTCCTTTGAGCCACAGGCACTGCCCTAATCTCTCATTTTTATTTTATTTTACTTTTATTTTTATTTTCATTTATTTATTTATTTAGATTATTTATTGAGATTATTTATTTATTTATTTATTTTTGCAGTTTGGGGCCAGGGCTGGGTTTGAACCCACAATCTCCAGTATATGGGGCTGGTGTCCTACTCCTTTGAGCCACAGGTTCCGCCTATTTTATTTTATTTTTTTGAGACAGAGTCTCAAGCTATTGCCCTGGGTAGAGTGCCATGGCATCACAGCGCACAGCAACCTCAAACTCTTGGGTGTAAGCCATTCTCTTGCCTCAGCCTCCCAAGTAGCTGGGACTACAGGCACCCGCCACAATGTCCAGCTATTTTTTGTTGTTGTTGTTGTTGCAGTTGTCATTGTTGTTTAAGCTTGCCAGGGCCAGATTCAAACCAACCAACCTCAGTGTATGTGGCTGGTGTCCTATTCACTGAACCATGAATGCCACCCCTCATTTTTATTTTTTATAATGAAGGTAGGACTATTACGGCCCACCTAATTCACTTTCTGCCTCTATCTTTAACTTGTTTAGCTGTTTAACTTGTTTATTTTTATTAGAAAGTTGTGGAAGAATTGAGTTAGTTCACGAACTTGGTTTGGTTTGCAGAATATAGTCTGAAGTTGCAAAAAAGCCAATCTTAAGTGAGTTAGCAGACAAATAACACTACCAGAACATTTTCAGCTGTGTGTGTTATCCCAGGTGGAACCCTTAGCTATTGCTTTGAACAGTTTTACAGGTGTGTTTTATTTATATGTTATACTCAATCGCAATTCAGTCACATTACCTTGCAATTCAACATCAATTATCCCCACATACACTGAACTTTGTAATCCAAATTAAACCATCTGTTATGTACATAAAACTGAATTTTTTGAAATGTTTTCAACTGAGAAAAAAGAATGTTTACATTTACTGAAAAATGTGAGTGATTTGCAACAGTCATTTAAAATCTGTTTCTGTAAAGCTGTTATATATAGAGAGAGTGCAAGTGGATTTTGTAGTGTGCTAACTATTCCTTCAAATTATTTATCTCTATAAATGAAAGAGTGATTAGAGAACTCTTCAAACAAGTTTCAAAGGACAAGATGTCAACCTTAACAGTTTGACTGTTAAAAAATATTCCTATATTTGAAGCTCACTTTGAAAACTCTAAGACAAACCCAGGAATAAATAAATACAATGCATTATAAGAACAGTCAAAATTAAGGCAGATGCAAAGTGCCACGTGTGCACAGTGGAGGACAGAATTAGGGCTTTATTGAAGGGATGACATGGGAAGTCACTTTTTTTTAATTGTTTATTTTATTTTTATTTATTTTTATTGTTGTTGTTGTTGCAGTTTGGCCAGGACCAGGTTTGAACTCGCCACCCTCAGTGTATGGGGCCAGCACCCTATTCACTGAGCCACAGGCACCACCCAGGGAAGTCACTTTTTAAAGTGGACCCTGAGGACAGCAGTCCAGCAGGCACACATGAGAACATGATTTGCTGAGAAAGAAAAACTAATCTTGAGTAAAAATGATCATTAACAGAGAAGCTAGCTTTGTACCTCTCGTAGGGTTGATATTCAATGAAGAAATCCAATTTGTGTTTTTGATATATGGATGTCTCTTTTACTTCAGCCCTGACTGTACACACAGGGCTCTAATAATAATTTCATATTTAGGATATTATAATTTCTTTCTTCCTTGTGTCTCAGTCTGCAGGCTTTGCTCTTTCCTAACTGATTTAAAGTCCTTTTGACCAAATCATCATCTTATTCTAGCATTTCCTCAATTAGACACCACTATTCACCACTCTTCAGTAACCACTCAGTGGTTTCCCTGTCAGAGGCAACTCATCTGTCTCACTTTATAATAATGCTTGTGTGGGTGGTGCCTGTGGCTCAGTGAGTAGGATGCCGGCCCCATATACGGGGGGTGGCAGGTTCAAACCCAGCCCCGGCCGAACTGCCACCAAAAAATAGCCGGGCGTTGTGGCGGGCACCTTGTAGTCCCAGCTGCTGGGGAGGCTGAGGCAGGACAATCGCGGAAGCCCAAGAGCTGGAGGTTGCTGTGAGTCCTGTGACATCATGGTACTCTACGGAGGGCGGTAAAGTGAGACTCTGTCTCTACAAATAATAATAATGATAATGCTTGTAATACTTATAGCACTCGCTTTATGGTAAACTCTGGGAGGCAAATGACTCTTGCTTACAGCTGTAGTCCTGTTATCTTTAAGGATGTCCAGCACACAGCAAAGCACTCAAAACTATTTTAGAAAAGATTGTCTGTGCTTACCTCTCCAACAGATAAAACTTTATATCCCTCCCACTGATAAAAATATCTATTTTTCTATTTTTATTATTAGTTTCTTTTCTTCTCATACTTATCTGGACAGTAATCATTATTAAAAAAAATAATTTTAACCTAAAATAATCCCTTAAAATCGATTTCTATGTCCAAAAGTTTGAGAATCCCTGCTGTAAAATGAATTTTACTTTGTACTAAATCTAACAAACAGATCAGGCAGGCACACATTGCGTTCCCTTGCCATGAATTGTAAAGTTTAAATAGACTCTTTGGTTAAAAAAAAAAAAAAATGGTGGACTATTATTGTATTTGCTCATCATTTTAATTGAAATTATTTTATTTTCTCTTTTCACAAGGGTCCTTTTAACTCTGCTGCTCAGGTTTATTCAAGTCTACCACATATATTTCTATAGCTTGATCAATATCACCTTTTTGTTTTTGTACAGATATACAAGTTTGGAAAATTAAGTTTGAGAACTAATCCTAGAAAAAGTGCAACATACCTCATTGCTGAGTATCATGACCTTAGTCATGCTGCTATTGATAGCACTTTTTCTAGGAAGAGATCATGAACTTAATTGTCCAACCGCATATATTTGTGTGGGGGGTAGGTGATTATTTACTCAAAGTCTATGAAGTACGGGCTACGAGGCAGCAGGGCTCCCACGGCCTGGGGAGACGTTCAGGGAACAAGCCCCAGATGCTGCTTTTTAACAACGAACATTCTTCTCTCTTCTGCCAGAAGACCTGTAGCCCCTGCAAACTTACCCTTTTATCTTGCTGGCAAGAACACAGCTTTTCCTCCCTAATATTAATTTTTACCTCATGTGCTAAGATTTATGTCATTTAGCGACCTTGCTTAGATACTATATAATAAAGTCGTTTCCACAGTTCAGGGCTGGCTGCAGTCTCAGCTGCTCCAGCCCTACCCATCCCATCCCATCTTTGTCTCTTACCTGTTTTATTTCCTCCTTCCCCACCTTTCCCCCACATGGTTCATTCCTTCTCCTGCTGGTTTGTGAAGAAAGTCCTTCTCAATTTATTCATTCTTTAACCAGTTTAGATTCCACTGTTACCAACATTTAATAATCTCAATACTCTCTCCCAAAACATTCCCAAATTATGTTTCCTCCTTTTTAATTTATTTTTATTTCAGAATGTTAGGAGGTACACATTTTTGTTTACATGCTTTGTTTTTTGTACAGAATGAGTCAAAGTTATACACGTCAGTGTGTCCTTCACCCAGATAGTAAATTTCATAATTTCTGGAAAATGAAACATGCATGCAACTATAGTTGTTTTTCTTTCTCTTCAATTTTTCCTTGGTTTCCTCTAATAGTGCAACCTGATACGCATTCTCACCTGTAATACAGCAGCCTGCAAACATAGCTAGACCATTGGAAAAAGAATATTTCCTGCTTCCTAGGACGACTTTTTTAATTTCACAAAACTCTATTTGTAGACAATTAAAATACTAAACTTTGAGAATCATGAATACAAGACAGAATGAAGATAATAATTTTAGCTTTTTCATTTTAGTAAAATGGCATTGCTGACTTCTCAAAGGCTGAGCACACTGCTGTGTGCCTCCTCCAGGCACAACATTCATCACGTTGCGTTTTTGTACTTTCATTTCCTTCTTTTTTTATTTACCTTCACTATCAGACTATGTGCACTTTGAGTTCATAGATTATATTTTTCTTCATCATTTAACTCCATATCCCAGTACAGACTTTGGAATATAGACAGAATTCTGTAAATGTTAACAGATTCCATTAGCAAATGATGAACTGATAAAATAAAACCCAGATAATCCAATGTCAGAGACAAGACCATTATGTCATAAATTGAGGCTTTTATTTTCTGAAACTTTCTCTGGCTCCTTTTGGGTTTACCAGCCTGTAGCAAGGACCTGAGACGTGCATAGGAAGCCCTTGAACACAATCTCAGCAGCCAGATACTGAGCAAAAAAACACACACTGCCTTCACTGTGAAAGGGCCCTATAAACGAAATGGAAGTGTCCCATCAAATAAGTATTCATCTTTTTGCTTTGAGAGTAATTGAAATTAGATGTGGATGACCCTCGGGTTTATTTTATAGTTTTGCTAAATAAGTTTTCTCAGGTAACCAACAACTCTGTGTGCACCTTTCTCTCATGCCTGTTCTAATCGTACTGCTTTGCCCAAGGTGCTGGTTTCCTTTCTTTTAGTCACCTGTGTGGACTACCAACTTGCAACAACATCATATTTTTTCAAGAAATAATTATTAAGCAGATAGTATGTGAGAATTATTGTAGTACGTACTGTGAAATGATTGGGGAAGAAAGGTTGGCACCTAATTTTAAATCAGTCTCCTTAACCTTAAAGGTAGATTATGAAAACCTTGAGAAATTTAAAAGTCCCCAAGCCCAGTCCATTTTCTAGACCAATTAAATTGAAATATCAGGTGGTTTAATTCTTTGATCAGCATTTTTAAATCCCAAGTGATTTTAATGTTCAGCTGAATCTGAGAGCCCTGAGGTAATGGAAAAAGGGTAAAAATTAACATCTTACATCCAGTATCTTTTAACTGAAATTATATACTGTAAGTCTCAATGCAAGCCTTACATATACTCTACCTCTCTGCTGTTCATCGTGAGAGTTAGACCAAAGAGGCAGAGATAGCTATAGCTCTTCTATTAGGTAAAAAGCACAAAACTTTATGACAAGAAAATGAAAATTATTTTAATAACTGGTGTTATTATTTTCACTATATCACATAAAACTGTAAATGATATGGTAAGATGATGTATCGGTAATTAAAATAAACTTATATTTCTCACACTCTGAACACTTCTGACACAAAATGTGTGGGGCTTTTCCACACCTGATAATTCTCCAATTCTCTGCAGACACTAATTAGGCGTCCTACAATTCAATCCACCTGGAGTTAGCAACAGATCCCACCGAGTAAGAGTAAGCATCCAGTCCCACAAGACTGCCACCTCTTTAAGTACCAAACCATATCCAGGCATCCCTTCTGACTGACTAACAATAAATCAGGGTTCCCACAACCCACTTGCCAGGTTTGACAACTTGCTAGAATGTTCACCAAACTCAAGGAAACACTTTACTTAGGTTTACTAGTTCATTATAAAGGATACGATTCAGGAACAGCAAAATGGAAGAGAAGTTCAGGGCAGGGGGTGGTGGTGGTGGTGGGAGTGTCAGGGAGCTTCCATGCTCTCTCCAGGAATGCTACTTCCCCAGCTTCTCACTGTCTTAAGTTCCATTGTTAAAGGTTTTCATGGAGGTTCTTTCAAATAGGCATAATTGATTAAATCATTGGCCAGTGAAGACAACACAATCTTCTCTCCCTGGAGGCTGGGGATGAAAGTGAACATTTCAACCACCTAATCACATAGTTGGCTGCTCTGACAACCATCCCATCTTAAAGCTACTTAGGGACCCCCAACCATTACTCAGCATTAACTCAAGCCTGGTTGAAAGAGGACTTACTATGAATAAGAAAAGATGCTTTACTCACCTCTATCATTTAAAAAGTTAAAAGAATTTTGGGAGCTCTGCACCTGCTATTGGACAGCAGAGGCTAAAATATATATTTCTTATTAGGATACAGTAATATACTGGAGAGGACAGTAACAAGATAAAAACAAATAAGGGAGTCAGTATAGGGTATTGACATTAAGAAAAGTGAAGCTAAATATTGACTGCATAAGATTTTAGGTCACATCTAGTAAATCCTGGAAGTCAGTAGCAGACATTAGAGCCCTCCAGCAGGCCACCTCTATGGCTTGAACTGCAGAAAATAATTAGAGTCATTTTTATGGAGGCAATGCTTTAACACCTGGAATGAGGTAGTACCAAATTAACAAGAAATCTGAGCAAACAAAAGGGAAGGTTTGATGAAGACGTAAGAAAACCCATCATCAAATAAGAAGAATACAGCATCATCCAATCTAAGGGGAAACTGAGAGCTTTGTGCTATAAAATACAAGAACAGATGATTAAGGATATTATTTGATTTGCTGACAAAAAGGTTTCTAGTACTATTTTGAGACAGTCATATCAGACAAATAACAGAGCCTGATTGAATCATCTTAAGAATACAATTGCTAGCCACTAAGAAAAGTCAATACAAGTAGACCATTCTACCAAGCATATTGATTTTCAAAGAAAAGTAGAGAATTGTAACCCAATAAGAATCATGTAGATGGAAGGTTGGTTTTAGAAATTAAATAAGTCGTCTTTATTTCTATATATCTCTTTCCCAATCACACAATTGTATCTATCCATCTGCACACAGGTATTGTAATTATCTCTTTTATTTGCTCTTTGCCCATACTAACAGACATGTGGTTATATTCCCAGAGGACTTCGTATTGATCCAAATGATATTCTTATGTTTTGTATTTGTTTTCTTTTCATATATATTTTCTAAATGGTTTTTAACCCCCAAGAGCAAGCTCTTTTATTTTTCTCAGCAACTATAGAAATTAACCAGAGATTAATAAATGTCCTATGAATCAATTAATTATTTCTCATTTATTTTAATAGTAATTACATATCTCATATGCCCTACTCCAGGTACTGAGCTACACTACAGAAAATGAAAAAAAAAATGCTTTTGCTCTCTAAAGACATGGTGTTCTATAGCAAATATTAAAAATAAAAGAAAGATGATAAAAGGTACCCATAAATGCATAAAAGGCTTTTACAATACACAAATGAGTACAATGCAACACTGAGTCCAGAAATCAGGGAACCAGAAATAGACCTCATGTTCACAAGGCAGCTTTAAGGAGCAGATCATACTCATCATCTCGAATCGCTTCTATGTCTGTAACAAAGACAGTGGTGTCTAGGCAGAGACAGAGCTGGCAAGAAGAACTTATAACCACCAAGCAGATGATAGACTCCTAGACTGATAAAATAATGTGGAAATGAGGCAGCAGTATCATCACCGTTTACCATCTACTCCCCTCTGTGCATGGCTGAATGAAAAATAAATGACTTGAGATAACTCCCCGAACATTAAGTCTGGACTCTTGCATGGTTCTTCCTCTTAAGGGGGTAACTCAGGCACCCCAATTGCTTCCATGGGGAAGTTTACTATATGCCTTTGATCTATTGACTAGGACAGTTGGCATTAATGGAAGTATTCAGAAATCTACAGCCAACTTTAAAGACTTTTATCAGCAACTGCATGTGGACTGCTGCTGGCCACTGACATTCATATTAAGGGTTAGTTAATGAAATATCTTCAAAAGCAAACAAAAGATTGAGAAGTTTATTTTGTTTGTGTATCTGTGTGTGCATGTGTGTGGCTGGGGTAGCTGGAGAAATCCGGCTTCATCTTCAGATTATGATGACTCCAAACTCTGCTTAGTCATGGTTGATGAACAAAAGACAGGTTCAGGGTTGGTCAAACAAATTTGAATTAAAATTATAGCAGGCAAGTGTAAGTATTTAAACAAGGAAAAAGTAATGACAGATGTGGTATTTGGGAGACCATAGTTTACCCACTGTTTTTGTTGCAGAATCCTCTAAAATGATAATATGAGATAGTAAAAATGTGGGCAAAATGTGTGAGGAGGTAAAGAGGAATTGTCGAAAATTAGAGATAAGGATCATGGCCGCACTTAGTGACTGACTAGAAACAAGGGGAAAGAAAAGCAAAATATCAACGATCAAGTCAAGTTTACTAGACAAATAAGCCTTATTTGTCATTGAAAAATGATGTTATTCTCGATCCAAAGGAAAAAATTTATTGGGCAAATTTTCAAAAAACAGTCGTTTAAATCACACAGAATATGGTTGTTTCCTGTAAAAGTGAGCAGGGTGTTCTTTCCAGGTGCCATATGCTGCTATTTCAAAAATACAGCTATGATAATGTTTTTTATCTTAGCATTCAACTTCTGTTTGTGTCCCCTGGTCTTTCGGCAGAACCAAATCAAGTCAGTAGACTGGAGAATTGTTTTGTGTATGAATGACCAAGCTAATAATCAGACTTGACACAGAAAAAGCTAATGATTTCTGAGTCATGCTCTCTCTGAAACTATTAAGCCTTATGCTAATGGGATACATTTATGAAGCTTGCTATCAACATATTAAAACACAGTAAGAAGAGTGTCGTTATGTCCTCTTACATGTTCCTCTAAGCAACTTTCATAAGAAATATTTTTTAAGTTTTAGTAGTAGCAGAAATTGAGAAAGTTGATATTGTCAGGGACTCAGGATAATATATAAAAGAAATGAAAGACAATAGGCATTTATTAAAATTTTGTTGACAAAAGCTTGTTCCCTCTCTCCCAAGATAAGATGCTGCTGATAATTAATAGTATATTTGTTAATCTAGACACAGAACCTTTGTCTTGTATTTCAGAATTTCAGTGAGTTTTTAGAGAAGGAGGAGGGGAAGAAGAAAATACACTAACCTCAGTGAGGCCAGTTTTTATAATTAATAATAATGATGTGGACAACCGTAACTTTTTATAGCATTTACTTTGTGGCAGACCCTCACTTAAATCTGTTTCATAGAGCTATTACATGTAAAACAGAAATGATAGCAGTGAGGATTTTTCTCACTTTACTGCATTTTTACCTCTTAATTCCTTGAGTGCTCTAAACAGTAGCTAAGAAATTGACAAAGTTAAAATACATCCTGGAAAAGAGAGTTGCTCTGAATACCATAACGGCTCGGGGTTATAATTGTGCAGTTTAGATTTGTTCAATCCCAAATTCCATCCCTGGACCTTCTACTTACGAGTGTGGGAGAGGTATTGAGTCTCTGAGGAGTCTAGTTTCTTTGCCTGTAAATCATGATTTATCTTGGTTCTTACTTCATGGAGCCATAAGTGGGAGCCATAAAAAGTGGGAACCAAACGTGAGACCAAACTCATGGGGATGTTACTTCCTTTATTTTCTGTAATTCACCTTTCTGTCTTCTTGAGCTTTTGCACCACTCAAGAAGAGACTAAACAATTAATTGTTACCATTGTTCATAAACTCAAAAATTTCCAGAGGGGCAAGTTTTGAGTATTCAAAAGTTGTCTTTCGTTTGGGGTGAGAGAGTACCACAGAGAACTCACTCTGGCATCTTTCTTCCTTAACAAAATAGCCTCCACCCTTCTTTCCCTCCTCTTACTCTGGTCCATTTAGAAGGTCTTCACCAGAAACTGGAGGCCCCTTCATGCTCACTGGCCTCCATCGTCCTCCCATCCTTGTTTTCTTTATATTGCAGGCCAGATGTGGCCTAAAACCTCACTGAACAGTAGGTCTCCTTCCACTTTCATGTCACTGTGGATCTGTGAGTTCTCCAAGAATTTTGAGTGCCTCCAGGTATAGTAGAGGAACTGAGATAAAAATTTTCCCTGCTCTAGCCTTTGCTCAAACTTATTCAACAAGGAAAAAATATAGGGACCCCTCTCAGAACCACCTGCATCTAACTCTATTACTCCTGTCTCTGTCCCTGAAGTAAAACCTTTTTATTTTGCTCATTAAGAATAAAATCTGGTGGCCATTCCTATTTCAAGCTTATTTTAATACTTAGGCAACATCTTGTGATGAGTAAGATGGGCGTGTCTCCAAGTCTTCCCTTCTCAGCTTTACGGTTGTTCAAGCCAAAACATTTGAATTCGTGTTACACCCATTTCCATTGGCCACTTACATCCAATTCATCAGCAAGTCTATTCCGTCTTTTCCTTCTGAATATACCCCAAATCTAATCAGTTCTTGACTTTCCACTTCTGCTTTGTGATTGGCCCCCTTGCTGGACCACTGTGGTGTGTGAAGTGTTACGTCTTCCATTCTTGCCCCATGTTTAGTCAATTTCCTCCCCTGCAGTACAGGTCATCTTTTTTAAAGCATACTGTCAGATCAAGTGACCTTCAGGGACAGACCACTTAAGTGGCCCCATGTTTCATAAAGAAAAATATGGAGAATCCTTACTTCAATCCTGCCCCCTGGTGACCCGTCCTTCTCCCCAGCATTCTTACTGAAGTCACACTGGGCTTTCTGCTTCTTCCTACACGTGCCAGGCCAGCTGCCATCACTGGCATCTGCACTAGTTGCTAGAAGGTTGTTTCCCCAAATGTCTGCAAGTTTCACCCCTCACTTCCTTTAAGTCTTGGAGAAATGCCAGTATATTAGAAAGGCAAAGGCTTTCCTTCAGTTTCCTTTGTAAAAAAACAGCATTTTACTCTCACCTTACTCTTCATCCACGTGTCTGTCTTTCTGTTCGTGTGCTTCTCACAGGAGGACGTCATCTGGCACATCTTTGTGATTGTTCACTGTGCCCCTTCCATCATGAGAGGTCCCATAGAAGGGGATTTGTATCTGTCTGCAGACTGTGTCCTTCTCCCCACAGTGCAACAGATCCACTGTGTGTTCTTAGCAAATATTTACTGAAGGGATGAAATACACCTTTTACTCTTTGCTTCTTGATTTTCAAAACTATTATTATAAAACTATAACCATCAAAACAGCTTTTTCCTATAAACATGTTGGCTGTGCTCTTGCAAATGAAAAATATCTTAGTTTTGAGACTCTTAGGAGTTTAATAAAGTCTGTTTTAGGGGTTCTTATCATTTTTTATCTTTTACATGTATTGAGAGTTTCCACAGTATTTGCATAACTTGACAATTCAATCTAGAGCTAAGCCATTAACAATGTGTTTCTCCGTAGTTTGTTATTCTTGAGGTAAGTAAACATCCTTAAAACAGTGAATATTGCAATATTGTTTGGGGGAGGTGGGAAAGGGAACATGAAAAAGAAATGCAAAAAATAGGAAGTTTCTGTATGTTGTGAAAACTACAGAATACTGAGAAAACTTTTTCCATTCTCTAGAGGTGACTCTAGTTTCTGAGATCAGTTCTTGCCCAAAGAGAGGAGAAATTACAACTGCCAAAGGTCCAAAATTTGTGGAATTCAAAGAGAATGATGTTCTGACATAGTAGACTTTTGAGATTAAAAAAAAAAAAAAAGTTTAAACCCTTCATTTGCCTTCCCCCATAGTGTCTTCACATTGTTCTAATTTCATGCAGTACATAATACCTTTAAGGATGATAGCATATGTTCATTCATGTGGAAGATTGATAATGATTGGCTTAAAATCAGCATGTATTAGAACGTCATAGTCCACCACTTAAAAGATCTAATCAGAAGAAATATTGGCACTGCCATTTAACTTCCTAATTAATTACTGGGCATTGGAATCCAAAATCTGTGTATAAAGAAGTGACGATTAACCTAAATGAAAATTCTCTGGTGTCCTATTGTGTTAACATATCTCATCTTTTGCTTTAAAGCCAACTTGGTTTTATTTTTTTTCCTTTTTGTTAATAAACTGTGATTGTGCCTTATAATGAATAAACCTCTAAACCATCTGGCAGTTGTCTCACGGCTCATTACGTGCTACGGGCCACTCTAAGAAGCTGCCTCAGGTAACATTGAACATGGTGCATGCAGAGAAAATCACTTTTTTTATTGAGACCATATTTTGGAAAAATAATAAAAGAGAGTGATGGCTTTCTTCTTCTTTATATCAATATCCAAGATGAAGTGTGGCTAGTCAAATAATGCAACCCATAGTTCTCATTGGAGGGTTGTAAATTATAATCTCTGCACTTTATATATATGTGTGTGTTGTCTATATACACACACACACACACACACAACATGCACATAGAAAAATATGAGCTAAGGAAATAATGTGTATACACAGAGTTGTTGGTATTTCTAGCACCTTTGTCATTTCTTAATTATTAATGTCGCATTTTCACATTACTATATTGCTTTGTAAAGTGTTGTGAGTATTTCACAGACTAGGAATGGAGAGTCTATAATAATGGCAATCTCACGTTCTTCCTGGGATGAATCTGTGCCCCGAGACACCACACCATCACGGACATGGGCATATCAGTAGTTCCTTTCCAAGATACATTACCATGTTTTCTATTTTTGGTGTAAACCTTTTACTTTTAATACTGTGCTGTCTCCTGTGCGTACTATATCTTCTGAGTAAAAATCACCATTAGTGCTCTACATGACAATCTATCATTTTTCTATCAGTTAATGGTAAGTTTACTGTGGCTAGGGTATTGTGTTAAAACAATATTTCCAATGAACAAAGCTTACATGGAAAAAAGCATTCAAGGTTGGCACCTGTGGCTCAAAGGAGTAGGGTGCCAGCCCCATAAACCGGCCCCGACCAAAAACTGCAAAAAAACAAAAAGCATACACAAAAGAGATGTATTCAACTCATTATTCCATTTGAGACAGATTTTCTTCATTATTCTGCTGTGTAGTTGTGAGAGGTCCCTAATCCAGGTAAACCAGAGCAGCTTGCAGAGTGTATTATGGAATTAATTTGTTTTTGGAATTTTCCAATGAAAATTTTCCAATGAAAATAAAGATTTTATATTACCAGGTTATTATCAGGAAAAGATCTAACTTTGCTTGATTGATGAAAGTCAGAGGACAGAGTATTTAAGGAAATGAACTCTGGTGTATTAAGAAGAAGTGAAAAGTAATTTTGAAATTTTAGAGAAGAAAATCTTGAACGCAAATTGTCTTCTGAAATTTTAATAGACTCTTAGAAACTACAACTTAATAACTTCCTCAAGATACTGTAATACTTGCCAATACAATTGTATTTTGATTTACCCTATGGGACAACACCTTGAAATAAGTACAGTTACAAGAAATGTTGATGCCTGATTCGAAATATTTTAGCCAGTTAATACATAAATTCTGGAAACTAGTAACCTTGGAGGGATAATTTACAACACGGCTGTCTTTTAGAGCTAGTTGAAACATTTACATTTCTAAAGATATACAAATAATATAATGTTTGGGTGCCAAAAAGAAAATAAAACCGTGGGCTCAAAAGCATGTAACTTCAGATCCTGCATCCTCCCTTCCTTCTCTTGTGACCTTAGATGAGTGATTCCACCTCTGCAGGCTTCACTTCCTTCTCTCTCCCCTCCTGTACTGATAAAGATCACACTATATCTACAACAGAGACAGGCACTTCTGGTGAAGTTAAAGTAGTTTAAAGTACTTTCAAAGAGTTAAAGTAGTGTTTCAAAATAAAATATGAGAAGGTAGATGCTTTAGTTTCAATCCTGGCTCTGCCACTTAATCGCATTAGCTAATTATGTAAAATAGTGTGTGTGAGTGTGTATGAATAGGGGTGTACTTTTTCACATTGTCAATTTAATGTTCTGTTCCAAGTGCATATCTAGCATGGCATTCCCACATTTTGCTTTTAAATTAAACCATATTAATTAGGACCTTAGGGCAACACCTTGTTCTGAAACCTGTCCACGTGTACAACTTCTGCCCTTATCAAATCTTGAACTGTTCTGCCTGCCGACTTTCTTTTTACCAAAAACAACATATGCCTCTTCATCTACCGATCACCAACCCATTTTACAGAGTTCAATATATTTATCACATCCCTTGATCCCCAAGGCGACTGAGTATATGCTTGGCACTACCACAGCACCATTGCAAACTCTGTTGCCCTTACCCATTTGCCTTGTGTCTCTATCAGCGTCTGAGTTCCTTGAAGGGGAAATGCGTTTTTTGCTGTCTTTTTCCTTCAATACAGCACTGAAGGGGGAACACAAAACTCTATGAAGTGTTAGAATCTTTTAATCTTCTTTACTCTTCAAAATATATTTTAATATGATTTCTACAATCTAATGCCAAGTTTAGATAGAAACTCTATGAGCGTGGCACTGCATGAAAGGTTTTTTTTTGTTGTTGTTTGATTATTTGTGTTTGATATAATTATTGGGACTGTACAATTCATCTTACATTAAAAACGCATTCTTCTTAGTAAAACATCACAAGAATGGAGAAGCAAGAATCCAATATACTCAATTCTAATATGAAGGCAGTAGATGAGCTAATACAAGGGGTGGGGTCGGGCATTAGAAAGGAGGAGGGATGAGGGTCACGGTGTATGGCACGCCTCTTGGGGGCTGGACACAATTAGAATCAGTGTAACCTAATTCTTTGTACCCTTGATGAATCCCAAACAATAAAAAAAAAAAAAAAAAATGTAATTCTGGATGTGTATGATGACTGCTCAAGTTTACAGTCTTAGGTGAATATTTTACATGGATTCTAAAAGTGCTTTCTCTTGCACTTTATCTCATACCTTTTGTTGGTGGGGATTAGTAGCTTTTCTGAGTCACAGATGGAGATTTCTACCTGAACACAGCTGCTGCCAAGAAAGTCCCACAGAGAACACATTTCAAACCTGTGACTCAGCAAGAGATTACCAAGCCCTGGAGAACACAGTCTGGAGCGTTTGGCTAAGGGTGGGTAGCTCTGAGTTATAAGGTGGGCCCAAGAGCAGGCTTGTTTCTTTTCTTCAACACCATCAAGCAAAAACATTCACTTATTAACACCTGCTGATCTTGAGAAGTCAAATTAAACAAAGGAAAACTGTGCCAAAATCAGGTCATTGAAATTATACTTCATGATTAGGCCTCCAAATAAAATGTGTATTATGTATAAAGGCATTCATTAAAAGGTATATATTGAGTTTCTAAGGCACAGTGGAAAACCACTGATAACCTCAGGAAGTATGGTGGGAGTCTTCAAGTAATGTATATTAATAGCCCATTAATATTTTGATCACTGGAGATTCATGAAACAATGCATTATATAAGGGTAATTTATTTTATAAAACATGTTTAAATCTGAAATATATTTCAAGATATTCCTATGTAAAGGAAACCATCAAAATCTCCCCTTGTGAGAAAATATTGGCAAACTACCAATCTACCTAAGGATTAATAAGGATTAATAAGAATATATAAGGAGTTCCAATAATTCAATTGGAAAATAATCAAATAATCAAGTTGGGCAAAGAACCTGAACAGACATTTCTAAAAAAGAAAACATACAAACAAACAGGATGTGAAAAAGTCCTTAACCTCAGAGAAATGCAAATGAAAACTACAATGAGATATCACTTCCCCCCAGTTAACATGGCTTTCATTTGAAAGACAGGCAGTAATGAATGCTAGTGAGAATGTGCAGAAAGGGGGTCTCTCATACATTGTTGGTAGGAATGTAAATTAGTGCAGCCACAATGGAGAACAGTATGGAGGTTCTAAGAAAACTAAAAATTAGACTAATGTATGACTCGACAATCTGAAAGGCTGGATATATATCCAAAGGCGAGGAATTCAACGTATTTTTAAAGATCTCTGCACTCTCAACATTATAGCAGCACTATTCACAATAGCTAAGATTTGGAATAACACCTCAGAGTCCAGCAACGTATGAATGCATAAAGAAATTGTGATATACATGTGCACAATGGAATATTATACAGTCACAAAAAGAATGAAATCCTGCCATTTGTAACACCATGGATGGAACTGGAGAATATTATGTTAATGAAATAAGTAAGCACAGAAAGCCAAATCTTGCATCTTCTCACTAATATGTGGGAGCTAAATCTTAAAAACAACAGATTTTTTGGTGACAGATTATAATGATGGGTTACTAGAAGCTGGGTAAGGCATCAGGTTGGGGGGACAAAGTAGGAATGCTTAATTGGTACAAAAATACAGTAAGATAGAATAAACAATATTTGATAGCACAACAAAGTGACTATAATTAACAATAAATTAGGGTCTACGTTAAAACAACTGAATGTTCCTAACACAAAGAAATATTAAATGCCTGATATGATGTATATTCCAATTACCCTGTTTTTATTAATTCACATTGTATACCTGCATCACAATGTCACATGTACCTTGTAAATATATACAACATGTACATGTACCCATAGTATTGTTTTATAAATATGCTTATCAAGTCAACAGCATTGTCACAACATAGAATGAATTATTTGAGTGCTTAACACATCAATTGGTCTGTGAGTTGTAATGAACTCACTGTAGTCCTGAGCCTCGGGCTGCATGAAGCTACGAAACCTTTGCTCATTGTTTTTGCTGCCACTTAGCAGCTGCTATTGCCCTGCTCCAGGTGGCCCGCCTAAGTGCACTACAGACACTGGTCTGTGCTGTCCAATTACAGTAACTTCTGATTATGTAATTCTCCTTGAATATTTGTGTGGCTACTCTTTGAACAAAATTGATACGATAGTATACGGTGACATGACATTGTTAGACATACTTAGGAGGTATGATTCAGAGGTCATCATCCAGAACCACCCACGGTCCATTCCAGGCACAACTAAATATTTGTGGAAAACAAGAGACTCTACTCTCAAAGGCACATTCAGCAAGCATGTCATGAGTCACATACAACCCATGTGCTGTGCAGTGTAAAAATTATGGTGCCATGTGAGTTGCACATCACTCATGCACAGAAAACAAAGAAAGATAACAAATTTGTCATTAAATTAGAAAAGATCCTTTTGTTTTTGAAGTTTTCATTTTTTGTTTTTTAAATAAAATACTGTGGCACGAAGGAAAACCATCTTTTTTAGTTTGGCAGTCAATGTGTTAATATGTTTGATGACAGAAAAATATCTCCATTAGAATATGCATTTTTCCCTTAATTTTAAGTATATAAATTATTAATTAATGATTGTACAAATGTATATTTACAAAGAGCAAAGGGATATGGGCAAAATAAATACATTTCATACCCACACACACTCCTAAACACACAGCCAAGTTTCTGATTGGTCCAAGTAAATCTCCACACAGCAGGTGTTCTAATGAGTCTTTCCCACTGGCTTCGGACAGCTGTTAAGAGCTACTATAAATCCTTATTCTCAGGCATAAAAGCTAATTACTATCATAGATTAGGAATCAATTTTCCCCTTCCCTCTGAGCCACACTGGGTTATTATACAATTAGCTACATAAGGAGATTTTTGTTCCCAATCTCAAAGCATCTATTCTTGTCCACCGTGAGAATCAGCTACATGTATTGTTCAGTTGTGTTGTAGTAATTCTCATTTTGACAACTGTGCACATTACCTATAAACTAGTGTGTAAATATGTGATTGGAAAGAAGGTCCAGGGAAGCAAACAAACAAGAAATTCTGCAAAGGAAGATGAATGGTACAAACAGTACTTGGCACATGCTTGAAAGAATTCTGAAACAAGTCCTCCTGAGTCTTTGACTCAATGTCTTAAGTCACTTTTGTAAAATCCTAAGACAGTATCTTTAAATATTTCTTCGACCTCTTTTTTTCCCTGCTTCATCTTGGACTTCAGAACAAAATGTGTCAGCTCTTTCATTAAGTTGTGTATAGCTATTATACTTAATTTCTTTTTCATCTTTCTCTTTCATCTTATTTTCTTTTCATGATTCAATCTAAATATATGGTATTTCTACAGTCTCTTTTTGGGGTTAAATAATTTTTTTCTTCTGCTTTGTCTAGTCAATAATTAAGCCCATCTCTTGAGCTCTTCCTGTCAATCTTGTATTCTCTAGTTCTAGAATTTTCATTTGGGCCTGCATATAGATTTTACTGCTCTGGTGAAATTTACTAAATTGCCTTATTTACTTGAACATATAAATCAGAATTATTTTAATGTTCATGTCTGAAAACTCCTGTAATTGGTTTATATTTTTAGAATTATTGTCTTCTTTTATGTTTCTTCTTCATCCTATCTTCAGTCATGCCTTATGATTTTATAATAAAGCTCTGTATAAACCCTAGATGATGTAATATTCCCCCAAAGAGAATTTTATTTTCTTTTAGGAAGTCAATCAACTAAGAATGGACTCCCTTGACTAATCTTGAAGTAAATGATTGGATGTGGGATTTGTTTTAGTGAACCATGATAAAGTTCCACTTTGCTTTTACTCCTAGAGTGTCTCTTTCCAGAATTTGCAATTAAAAGCCTGGGTGTCACAATTACCCCATACATGCATTAATGTGCACAGCTATGATTTAATAAGAAAATTGTTAAGAGAAAAAAATGAAATATACCTAAGAATCAGGTTGATTCTTGGAGTTAATAGGAATGAGGTAGAAAAGAAGATGAGGTTATTGAAGAAAAGCAGTGTAAGAACTGAAGAGGTCACATCCAAGTTAGAAGCTAGTGTGATATCTGTAGTAGCATGGTCATTCGGTCAATAGAATATTTGTTAATTAAATGTCAGCATATCTATTCAAAATAATATTATGTAGCCACTGGAAAGAATCTCATGGACATGCACAGAAAGATGGAAATAAAATGTACTTACATGGGAAAAAAAAAAAAAAAAAAAAAGAGGGCGGCGCCTGTGGCTCAAAGGAGTAGGGTGCTGGCCCCAAGTATGGGAGGTGGTGGGTGGGTTCAAACCTGGCCCCAGCCAAAAACTGCAAAAAAAAAAAAAGAAAGAGAGAGAAAAGGAAGGAAGAAAGGAAGGAAAGAAGGAAGGAAGGAAGGAAGGAAGCCAGCCAGCCTGGGTATTTTTTAAGCCCTTTATTCTTGGTTGGCGCTGAACTCACTACTGTTTTCTCAGCTGTGCAAGAATGCCAAGATCTCTGCTAGCTTAGGCCTCTGCATTTCCTCTTAATATTTGGCATTTTGACTTCTCTTTCCATTCATCTTCAAAATCTTCAAGTACTTTGAGAAGAACAGTAAAGCGGAATGTCTGCCGAGTGGTTTTCTTTTCTGCAGACTCTGTTTCCCAATTCCTAGTGTAAGAATAAAAATTTTTAAGCTGACTCTAAAAAAGGTTATAAAGATTTTAGTTACAGATTCAACTGAACCCTGAAGCAGGTGATAAGCAATAGTTGCAAAACAAGTATGCTCATGACTGTGTGTACCAGGAAACCGCCTCTCCCCTGGGATTATATGTTGAAATGTACATTCCAGCAGGGCGCTTGCAACACACGTACCTGCTCTCACTGACCCCCTCCCCGCCTAAAAACAGCCCATAAAAAGGGCCGCCCCCCTAGACTCAGGGTCGACCCCTCTGTCTCCTGCGTGAGATATGAGTCGGCCCCAGAGCTCTGGTCCTCCCTCAATAAAGCCTCGTGCGCTTTGCATCAAGTTGCCTCTCGTGAGTCTCTGGTCGTCACGCTATCACGGAGTCTGAGTGGGGGTCCCTCTCGGGGTCCTACACT